>ML779806.1:293251-333758 GCA_009831015.1 Picea engelmannii
GATTGCTTGAGGAGTTTTATCCTTCCATAAGGATTAATATATGGTGTTACCCTACCTCAAGGGTTTTCTCTATTTCTTGTGTTCATGTTATGGTGAATGGTTTATGGTTTATTCTTGGTATTATTGAAGTATATTTGCAAATCTGGTATAGGTACTTAACAAAACATTTCCAGATATCTTTATTACTCCCCCTACCCCACTCAAATACCATTTGTTTGGGTTGCGCCATCAAACCAGGCTACATAAGCCAGAGTAATAGCAGGTGTCTTTTTTATTCTGGGACTCTTCACTTTTTGAGGCCACAAACCAAACAAGTTTTCCAAAATCCCTCTAATTTTAAGAGCAATCCCCTAAGTGGAGGGAATACGAGATTCAAATATGCACTTATTTTGTTCCAGCCAGATAAACCAACAAGCCAACAAGGGAAGAAAAATACAAACCTTCTCCTTTTTCAACCAAGTGTCAAAACTGTTTGTAATAGAGTTGCCACCCCAGGCATAACTTACACTATAAGCTGCAGTTAAAAAATTCCATAGTTGTAGAGTAAAAGTGCAGTGTACAAACAAGTGAAACACCGTCTCAAAACCCTTAGAACATAATGGGAAAATACTGGGGCCTTCCCAGCCTCTTTTTTGAAGATCTTCCCAAGTTAAAATTTTGTTCTCCATGACAAGCCAAGTGAACAATTTGATTTTGAAAGCTATATACCAAGACCATATTTGTGTCCTCCACCCTGTGATTTGAAGTGGCCAAATTTTCCTCGTCAATGCATTATATACATTTTTAACAGTGAGAATACCTGATTGGTCGCCACTGGTATAAATTAGTATGTCATCTCTAGGTTGGAGTTGGATACCCAATACAACAAGAGCTTTACAAAAAGAGGTCCACTCAATAGCCAAAATCTCGGTTAATCCCAAGTCTTAGTTGCTTTTCCATTGATCGGTTATGAACCTCGTTGAAGACTGAGCTCTGGCTTGGTAAAGGTAACGGATATCTTTGTTCTGTACGGCCATCAGAAGTTCTTGGGATAGTAACGAGGGATCATCGATGCCCAGGATCTTGTCTAGACCAATCAATATTGAGTTCCCATTACCCAGATTCCATCTTAGCCAGTGCGTGATGAGAGGAAGCGACTGCAACAAATTTTTCCAAGTTTGTGAAGCCAGTGATTGAATAATCATGGCTGATTTGAGCCAAGTTGCAACATATACATAGGGAAGATACTTATCCTTAATTACCTTGTTCCAAATACCTTCTTTCATTAGTACAAGCCATAAGGAATTTGCAGCGAAGGCTCAACTGAAGTGGAAAATATTCCTAAGGCCCCAACCTCCTACAGACTTTGGTTTGACTATCAACTCCCAATTGCAGAGGTGATAATGATGTGTAGAGCCACCACCCAACCAGAGGAATTCAAAAATCAAATGTTGAAACTAAAAGAGTACAAATGCAGGGACAACCGCTAAGGCCATCCAGTACATTGATTGGGATTCTAAAACTGCCTTTACTAGAGTGCAACGACCCCCGAGTGATAACTAGCGGTTGCACCAGTGACTAATCATGTTTTCAAATTTAGTAATAAGCCATCTCCAATCTTCAAAATTTGATTTCTCCGCTTTTATGAAGTACCCTAGGTATCTAAAACCTTCGGACAACTCAACAAAGTTGATCGTAAAATAATCCTTAAGCTTATCCAAGGCTTCCCCTTGTATACCCAAGTGGTGGAAAGTTGATTTGTTTAAGTTTACTTTGAGCCTCGATGCACAAAAAAAAAGCTGCAGAAGTGATTTAATCGCCAACCATTCCTCAAGAGATGCCTTTGTCATGATAGGGATGTCATCGACAAATATAAGATGAAGAATTTAATAATCCTTGAGACTTTTACCCTCGAAAAAACTCCATCAAATTGGTCTTTCTTCAACAATAGACTAATACTTTCCATGACTAAGATGAACAACAGTGGCGAGATCAAACAACCTTGTCTAAGACCTCGTTTTCTCTGGAAAAAAGTAGAAGTTTCACCAATTATCAAAACAACAAAGGAGGAGCTGACAACACAACTCATGATCCAGTTTGTGGAAGCTAGACTGAAGCCAATTTGGATAAGAATTAAGCATAAAAAGTCCCACTTTACACAATCATATGCTTTTTTTAAATCCAGTTTTAAAATAAGGGCCTTTAACTTCTTTAATTTTATATTGTGTAGACAATATTGCGTCATCCCAATGGCATCCAATATCTGCTTGTCCTTTAAAAAACCAATTTGTTCACTCGACAACACCCTTGAGAGGATAGGATTGACTCTCTTTGTGATCACCTTTGCTATCAACTTATAGCATAAATTCCATAGCGAAATGGGTTTGTAATCACCAAAAGTCACCAGTTTATTCTCCTTTGGTATCAACACCAGGAAATTTGAGTTAAGCGAGCATTGCACCTTCCCTCTGATCCTTGAGTCCTCCACTAGTTCCAACATGTCATCACTAAGGAGATCAAAATAGTGGGTGAAAAAATCGACCGTCCAGCCATCCGGGCCTCAACTTTTGTCTTTTGCAAAGAGCTTTAAGATATCCAAAATTTCCAATTTTGAACAGGGGCGTTCAATAAGTAAAGAGTCCTCCACCGTGACAAAACTAGAGAACAACTTGTCAATATTGGAGAGGTGTAGTCATTAGCTTTAAATAGACCTTTGAAGTGCCTTGATGCTTCTTTTTTGAGAGACTCTTGCCCCCTATGTAACTGGCCATTCTCATCAATAATTTCCCAGATAGGTTTCTTATTCTTGTTTGCACTGGCATAGTTGTGAAATAAAATTGTGTTTTGATCCCCACATTTCAACCAAATCGCTCTACTTCTTTGTCTCCATAGTTCCTCATCCTGGAGAAGAATAGTGTTACGTTCTGCTCCCATTGATTTTAAATGACAATCAGTTTTCGGGTCTATATCATCCCTCTACAATGTCGTGGATAACGCCCAAAGCTCCTCCTCCAAAGTTTCAAGTCTGAGTAGTTTTGCACAATGTCGAATCCTAGCCCAAGTTTTTATCTGGTTTTTTAACACTTTTAATTTCCACACAAATCTGTGTTTGAAGTCAAACTCCACCAGGAAGGCAGGATCCAACCAAATATCTTTTAAAATCATTGAGAACTCGTCCTTGGCCAACCAGGACAGATTTAACTTGAAAGGGTATGCCACCCAAAAAGGTTGAAAATCAAACTGAGAAAATATAGGCGCATGATCTGAGAAGAAAGGAAACTCCACCCATGAACGGTATCTTCCCACTTCACTTAGTAAATATTATGATACCAATTTACGATACAGCCTCTTTGAAATACTATCATCCCCTATTCTACCATTTCTCCATGTGGGTGCCACAACATATGAGAGAAAATCCACTAAATTGTTATCCTGGAGGAGAAGTTTAAAAAAGCTCGCTAGTTTATCTAATTGTGTCGCATCTCCCCAGACCTCTTCTGCACCTATGGTGAAGTTAAAGTCTCCTACAACAATTAAGTATTTAGTATCCAATAAACCACTTGCCCCCACTCGATCCCAAAAATATTTTCTTTCAATGCAAGGTCCATATACATTGAGTAAACACAAACTCTTGTTATTTTCTAAAGAGATACCAGATAATAAAATGCCTCCACAACAGAGTGTGGGCTCCAAAACTAATTTGTTGGGGTCCCATGTCACCAAAAGACCCCCCTAATTTCCGACAGATATAACAACATACAATAGCCATCTCGACACAAACTTTAACATAAATAAACGAGCTTTCTCCTTGTCAACAAGAGTTTCTTGTAGAAAAACAATATCTGGTTTGGACTTTTGGAGCAATCTGCGCATGGAGGCCAATTTCATCCCCCCCACCCCTCTAATATTTAAGGTGAGCAGGATCATGGCTTTTCCCTAGCAAGGGATTTCATGCCTCTAAGCACCCTGGAGTCAGTGACATAGATATTAGAAGGGTCGGATACTGGAACCGAGCAAGTAGCCTTTTTACGGGCACTTCTCATTTTTATAGGGGAAGTTTCAAAGCCTAGGTCCTTTGACTAGGAAAAACCCATCCCACCACCCCCACATGAGTTCCCCAACTGGCCCAATACATCAGGAATTCCCGTGAGTTTAATAACATTTCTCCCCTGGTAAGTAGGTAGAGGGATCGAGACGTTCACCTCTCGAAAGAGAGGGACTAAGGATTCCAGTGTCTCTCCTAGAGAGCAGTCCCCAGGTTCGGGCACTCTGTAACCCGAAAAAACCATGGGATTCTTATCCCGCTCACAGTCTGCCACCCGGGTTTCCATAGTCATTTCAAATACTAAATTACTTAACACCCCAGGAGTGGGAGATAGGCTGAGGGGTGTTACCGATCCAGTTCTTTGCTCCACCAGTGAAGTGTGAACCCTATCTAGACATGAAGTGTCCCAGTTCCTCACAGATTGTGGAGAAAACCACAAAGTCGAAGAATCGACCCTCATTTCCAACTCAGTATCACAGGAAGGTAACACAGGATCAAGCACTGAAGAAGACAAAGAGTTCAATGCCATTTTTTTCTAGGACGTAAGTGAATAATAAAAAGAGGGACACCAAATTTTTAATTTACCTGTGACAATAGCAGAGGCATCAAGAAGAGGAGAGTCCTTTGGCCCAACATGATCATCTTCTCGTACGTAGGATTCTACACCTGGTGAATCAACTATGGGTACCTTCCAGAGCCGCGCATTTTTCGACTCCTCCTCTTCTACAAGGCCCTGACAAGAACTTCTCAGATGTCTGGTTTTTCGGCAAAGAGTACACCGAAAAGTTAGGCCCAGATAATCCAACTTTTTACAAATGACATTACCATGCCACTGAATATCCAGGGTCTCCAGTAGTCCAGAATCAATGTGAACCTCCACCAGAATCCTACCCAGCTTCCTGTCTGGAGCCCGTAGAGACAAATCATCAACTCTGATGAAATGTCTGAGATAATTATCGATAGCGGTCAATGCTTTCACATTCCAAAGGTTCAGAGGTAACCATGGAAGAAGTACTTAAATGTGCCTAAATTGGAAGTAATCCTACACCGGATGGAAAGAAATATGCCACCTCTTTAGCATCAAGCTCCCCTCGTCAAAAGACCAGAGTTGTTGAATAACTTTTGTGGTATCCTTCGACGAGCAGAATTTAAACTTGGACTAGCCTCTTGGCAGGAAGAAGACCTCTAGCTCATAACCCAGTAAAGGAATCCAGTTCATCTTTACCTAGTCAATAAGAGAGGTATAACATTTCGAGTGATATGAATATCAGCCGACCAAAGTTGTAAGAGCTAAGTTTACCGCCTCGTCCAAACCCAGGTCGTCCCCAAGTACCATTTTGCGTCGAGTCGTGTTTGGGATACAAGACTTTGTACCATCTTTTCTCCATGGAGCATCCTTTGAGAAAGGGGAATGGCCACCACCACATGTCGGTGGAGCACCAAAGACAGTCTGAATTACACCTTGATATTTTTTCGCTCGCAAGGAGGAAGAATGCGCGGAGCTTCCAACTACAAACTCTGCAGTTTGAACAACACCCCTAAACTTTTTCCAAGACATTGCCACAATGTGTGTTGGGTCCGAGGTTAATAACTTTGTGGCTGACAGAACAGGTGAGTTATTAGTCACTCTTGGTGGGTCAACAAGCCAACTTTCCTCCAAGATTCCTTGTCAGTCGCACTCATAAGTGCACTGACGACAACTTCTGTCATGGAAGCTTCAAGCATTAGAATAAGCACACCACCTATCCTCCACTAAGGCCTCCTCGAAGAAAGAAGCCACTACATTACACCAAGTTCAAAAAGCACTTTAATAACGGTAGTTAGGTAAGCAGGAAAAACATTGTCTGAGAGGACAGGCTCATAAAACCATTGTCAACGTTAGTAAATGAAGAAGTGACAAGGTGAATGCTAGATAATGTAACCAAAACCTCCAAATTATCCCCCCACCAAAACTCCAATGACTGTCATATATTGTTGCAGAGTATGTCAACACCCTCCCACAAAGGGAACCCCCTAAACTAGTCAAGTGCTACTCCAAGGGACCATACCCTTACGATTCCACCGCCATAGTCACCTGCC
This sequence comes from Picea engelmannii, assembly GCA_009831015.1. Taxonomy (NCBI): domain Eukaryota; kingdom Viridiplantae; phylum Streptophyta; class Pinopsida; order Pinales; family Pinaceae; genus Picea; species Picea engelmannii. Next base: position 299,355 of record ML779806.1, read on the forward strand.
ATTTGTTGCAGGTTTTCCAGGAAAGTGTGCAACTTGATGAGAGATAATTAATCAAGTTGTCATAAACTTATCAAGTTACAAGGATAAAAGATATATAAAGGAATATATAATGGTATTTACATTTCTAACAATAATTTAATTACAAGTGAATTTAAAAAATATATATTAAAAATGGATTTTAATAATAAGAAGGAAGAAATTATTTTAGATGGGGTGATGGCGTGGAATCCTAAGTAGGGCTAAGTGTCATCTAGATTCCACCATACCGGGGCTCCTCCATGCAATATTATTAATGCATGAGAGATGCATGTACCACTTATTTCAACAATCACTCCATGATAGTTCAACCTCTTGAAGTTTTAGGATGGCACATATGGGCGAAGGTTTCATGATTTTTGCGGGGCATCATGATTTTTAAGAATATTATTTCTCATGGATGATGAAGGACGATGGTTATCTAGAACTCATTTCTTCTTGGTACCCAACATTTGGTTCAAGGATTATAGTCATGAAGTAGATATGGAATTCTTTGATGGTATGGTTATTTAAATTAGCTTATTCAAGAGTCCCCTGATTGCTTGATATTTTTGGTGTTCCAGTGTCTGTAGCAAGGTCATTCTCTCTATGGCTCCCTTCCATATGGATTTGGATTTTCACTAGAGGTAATACTACTTGTAGTATTTTTCGACTTCGCATTCTTGTTTATAAAGTAGAATTAGAGGTTTGCAATTCATGGTTTCCTAGTTTTCATGTCTTGTCATTATGAAGTGTCTTAGGAAATTCCTTCAACAACCATAATTTTTTTTACCCCCGTGTGGGAATTTTGTTAGCTCAATCTCCTAGTGGTTAGTCTCAATCCTGGTTTACAAATGAAAAAATAGGACGAATATGGAGGGTATTACTAATTTCAATGGGATACAAGAAGAGGAGTAGTATAGTAGGCCTAAGCGACATGAAAAAACATCCCACCATAGGAATCCTAGCCAAAGAATTACTAGGGCTTAGAGCGAGCATATGTAGGAAGCTTGGAATTACCATAGCCTATTTCTGGAGGACATCAAGAAAACAATAGATAGAATGGAGAAGAATGTCATGCAAAAACGAAGGGAGACTCCCAATTGTGAGATGGAAGAAGCATATTTGGCTTGGGTTCCAGATACATGTTTTTTTTTTAAAATAAAAAGTAGACCCTTTATATTATACTGTCACAAAATACATACAACTAGCATGCAAGGGCCATCTGTCCTACCAACAGAGGAAACCAGGACAGCTGGCCTATCCACTATGATGTCCAAAATGAGGCGGAGAGTTTCGCCACCCTGCCCGAAGGAAACCAGGGATTTGTTCTATGTAAGCTACCTCATGAGAAACTATACTATAGCTAATTAGACTAAAAACAGGAGAGCTGCAGCTCTGATGCATAGTAATTTAAAAAAGCATTGAAACCATGAAAGAAAAGAACCTAATCAGTCAGGATTGCCGCCATTTCCTGGGAAGACGAAGGGCTGCACGCAGGTGGGACACTGGCTTCGAGGAGTGGCGGGCTTCTTTCCAGCTCCGGTGCGTCTTGGCTCGGCCCTTGTTCTCTGGTCTTTATGCCCGACGATGTTCCTTGATCCTGCTCCCCCGTGGTGTTGTCCAGTGCCTCCTCCATGACTATGCACGCCGGGTAAGTTTCATCCTGCTGCGGGAGGATGCTCAGAGTGTGGGGAGATGGTGAACACCCGAAGCACGTTGGAGGATCCCAGTCATCGGGAACGTGAAACATCCGACTTTCCGAGAAGTCTGCAGGGAGCGTAATTGAAAGGTATTCCTCCACAAGCGTTCCAGGCGGCGAACGTGCTGCGACTGCGGTGGCTCTGCATTTTCTCCGGGCCACACGAATTGCTTGGGAAAACCTTTGATGTCGCTTCCTTCGGGAAGCAACTGCGTACCAGTCAGCCCCGCGCCTTGGTCGTCCTCGGATTCGTGGCATGGCAAGAGTAAGGGAGGAGCCCCCTGTTCTGTAATGCCGAGCCGACTGTAACGAATTCACATAGAAACCACGAGTATTATCAAAACCCTTGCTGCTGTGTGAAACATATACCAACACAGAGAGAGCCATTAATGCCGAGAGCTTAGTGCTGTGGCATTCCGTTCCTTTTTCACATGCGAAGAGATCCATCACCATTCAATTGTTACGGAGGCGGGGCTTGTGTTAACTGCTCACAGTTGAGAGGAAGGCCTCCATTAATGACCCTCCTAATGAAACCTCCACGTGCCCGGGATGCTCCTCCACATGCCTCATTTTCTCGCGTGGCACCCCATCTGGGGGCAGGAAATCCTTGTCAGCTAGATGTTGGCAGTGTTGTGGTATATTGGAGGTTGCAAGGGATTGAGCATCCCAGATTGTGCTTTCCAGTTGCCTTTGGAATCCTTCATTTGCTAGATAATAAACCACTCCATTGGCCTTCCTTTTGATATGGGAGGGGATGATGCTTAGGCTACTACGACAGAGGTTATTGAAGTCCTCAAGCAGGCCAGCCAACTGCCAGCTAGGGGAAATCTTTTGTGGATTTACCCCATGCAGGATCTTTGTGATCAGCTGGAGGATGACTTGGGAGTCCCCTTCCAGAATTACTTTGGGGCTGGGTAAGGATATGGCCACTTGAAGGCCCTGTAGCAGACCTATGAGCTCCGCTACATTGTTTGTATTTTCCCCTATGTAACCTGCTATCATGGCCCAGATTTTCCCTTTGGAGTTTCTGATCACCGCCCCGTAGCCCGCAGGACCTGGGTTGCCCTTAGAGGCTCCGTCAAAGTTTATTTTGACATAATCGTTGGGGGGGGGGTGTCCAGATGCTGGGGCTGGGAATGTGAGCTTTGGGAGCTGGTGCAGTGACTAAATCATTCAAGTTGAGCTGCCAACTTTGGAGGATGTGTAGCTCTTCATTGTGGCAGACCTGGTCATGCTCCTTCCAGCTCCTGCTTCGGATTGTTTCCTTGATGTGGGCGGCCACTCTTTTCCAAGTAAGCTCCGGAGGGGAGTCCTTGGAGAGAAAGATACGTTTGTTTCTTTCCTTCCATAGCTTCCAGAGGGTGAGACTAGGGAGAAGTAGCCAGATATGGTTCAATATGGGATTGTTAAAGGCGATAGCGCCCCAGTTTGCAATGGTGTCCGAGATGCTGCCTCTGTTTTGATTGGATTGGTGCATTATTTGGGCCTCCTGGTCCCAGACCATTTGGCTATAGTGACAACCATTGAAGAGGTGCTCTTTGGTTTCTTCTTGGCCTTGGCATAAAGCACAGATGGAGGGGCCGATAAAGCCCCTTTTCCTAAGGTTGTCCCAAGTCAAGATGCGATTGTGAATGATGAGCCAAAGGAAGGTGGAGACCTTCGGCTAGAGGATTCTGTCCCAAACTTTGTCCCAGATGGTGTCCTTTTCCTGAGTGTGATAGTTGCCTTGGAGGTAGTAGGCTTCTTTTACCGAAAAATTGCCTGAATCCGAGTGTCCCCAACGAAGGATGTCAGGGCCCTCCTTGATGGGAATTTTCCTGCGTGCTGCCTCGTTTTGTCAGGCCGAGAGATCAGCCTCAGGAGGAGCTCCTAACTCGTGATGGGAGGTCTTCCAATGCCATCAAGTTTGAATCGTTGTCCCGGAATTCCAGAGATCCTTGACCTTTAGTGCAGGTGTGTGATTGAGGGCTTGCCATAGAGGTGTGAGCTCGGGAAGATCGGTTAGAGGTTTCGGTTGTTGCCAGGAATCTTGCCAAAACTCTGCGCTGCTACCATTGTGGATTTCCCAGAAAGTGTGTTCCTACACCAGATATTTATTTTGCCAAGCAGTGTTCCAGATGTTCGAGCCCTGTATTCTGGTGTTGTGTCGAATCAGTTGATCAGTCGGCGTTGTGGGGGCGTATTTGTGCTTCCAGATGCGTGCCCATAGAGCGCCTGGCGTTTTCATCCAATGCCACCAGATCTTGGCCCCCATTATATGATTCAGTTTGCCTGGGCTCGAAGCCCCAGGCCACCCAAGCTTTTGGGGGCGTAGACTTTGTCCCAGCTTACCAACGCCCATTTCTTGTTTGGTTGGAGGCCTTGCCAGAGAAATTTCCTCTGAGTATTTCGGATGGCTCTGATGATTTGTTTGGGTGCGGCTAGAGCAGTGAAAAGGTAGGTGGGAAGGGCCTGAAGGACCGATTTTAATAAAACCAATCTGGCTGCTATGTTTAAGGGTCTGAACGTCCAGCTAACCAGACGATTTGATATCGAAAGGAGGAGGCTGTCCCAAGAGATGGACTTAGCGGGCACTCCCGTTAGGGGAATGCCCAGGTACTTGGACGGAAGGGAGCTCCTAGGGATGCCTAGAATTCTTGAAATGTGTAGTTGTACCGAGTAGGGAGTGTTGAAGAAGAAGAGCTTGGATTTTTCAAGATTCAGAGTCATGCCCGAGGCTTCAGTGAAATCTGATAGTATAGAATTGAGCTTTTGTGCCTCCTGTGCAGTGGGGGAGTTCATGAGGAGAGTGTCATCCACGAATTGACTGTGGGAGGGGGTTGGTATGATGTTGTGCAGGGGGAGACCTTTGAGGCTTCCGTCCTGGACTGCTGACTTGATGTAGCGACCCAGACCCTCTGCCATAAGGACAAAGAGGAAGGGCGAAAGTGGGTCACCCTGCCGAATGCCCCTAGAGGCTGAGAAAGGTCGGGAGGGAACCCCATTGACTAATATCGAGAAGAAATCCATAGAGGTGAGGTTCATGATCCAGCTGACCCAAGTTTGATCGAAACCAAAGGCAAGGAGGGTGGCCTTGAGGTAATGCCAACTAGCTTTGTCAAAGGCTTTTGAAAGATCTAGTTTAATAAGCATACCTGGGATTTTCCCTGTTTTAAGAGAGCTGATGACCTCATGGGCCAGGATGACACTGTCCATGATTTTCCTACCCTCTACATAGCCCGCTTGTTCCTGAGAGATGACAAAAGGCAGAATTGGCTTGAGCCGGTTAGCGATGACCTTGGTTATGATTTTGTAGATGACATTGCACAAGGCTATTGGTCTGAAGTGCTTGGGATTAGTGACACGCTCCTCCTTTGGGATGAGGGTGAGGAAGGTGGCATTGAAGGCTTGAAGGAATTGGCCTTAGGCCCACAATTCCTCTACTACCTCCCAGACATCCCTTCGAATTATGGCCCAACAGTGATGGAAAAAGTCTGTTGTGAAGCCGTCAGGCCCCAGAGATTTTCCAGAGGGCATGTCCTTCGCAACTTGATCCACCTCCTCCTGGGTGATAGGCCTTGTAAGAGCATCATTCTGTTCGGGGGTGACAAGAGGGGGGATGTGGCTGGTTACTCGGGCAATGGCCTCCTCTCGATTCTGCCCAGTTTCTTTCATAAGATTTTGATAGTGTCGAGTAAGCTCCTCCTCAATGCGGCTGTGCTCACATAGCAGGTTCCCTTGTGCATCCTCCAGATGGGTGATTCTGTTGATGTGCTGCCTGTGTATCATTGTTCAATGGAAAAATTTGTATTCTTTTCCCCCTCTTTGAGCCACTGTACTCGAGATTTTTGTCTCCATAGGATTTCTTCCTGCTGTCTTCTCTGTTCCAGGTGCGAGAGTAACTCCTCTTCCTCCATCATGAGCTCAGAGGTTCGGGATCCACTGATGAAGATTTTTTGGATCTCTGCTAGTCTAGAATCGATGTCTTTGATGCTTTGGAATATGTTGTCGAAGGTGGTCTTGTTCCAGTGTTTTAGCATTTGTTTGAAGTTTTTAAGCCTTTGTTGGAATTTGTACATCTTGGTACCGTGACCCACCTCAGCTTGTTGCCACCAGTTGGCCGCCAGATGCTGGAAATCAGGATGGGTGAGCCAAAATTTCTCAAATCGGAAGGGTTTGAGTGTGGGGGTGGTGTCTGCTACAATATAAAGGGCTATTGGCCAGTGGTCTGAGCCCGCCTTGGGTAGAATTAGAATTTCCATGAAGAGGCCTCTTTCAATCAGATCTTCCGCGACAAGGAAGCGGTCAAGCCTGCAAGCCACATGTTGGCTGCTTGATCTGCGATTGGACCAGGTGGAGGTGCCATTGCCATTCTCAATATCGACTAATTTTAAAAGTTCAGGAAGGGTTTTGAACTTACCACTTTCCGGATCAAGTCGCTTGCTGTCGCTAGCTTTCTCCTCCAGTGTCATTATCATATTGAAATCGCCTCCAAGGATCCAGCTGGGTGTGGTAACCAGGGTTTTGATGTAGGCTAGCTTGTCCATGAACTGATTCTTTTCCTGTTGACTTTGTGGGACATAAACATTGGTGATGGTCCCCTCTTGGTTTGATCCCATTATCTCATAGCGGGCCGTGAGGGTGCCAGCAGTAGAGAAGGGTTCGCCAAGGGAGATGCGATCTGGGTTCCAAAGAATGGCAAGGCCTCTCGAGGCCCCCGCTGCGTCCGTGTAGAAGTAACTGCAACCTTTCCATATGTGCTGGAAGATGTGTTCCTCTTCCTATCCCGCACATTTTGTTTCTTGGAGCATTATGATGTTTGGGCTTTCCTCCTTTAGACAGTCTCTGAGGATTCTTTGCTTGGATCTACCGTTGAGTCCCCTTATATTCCAAGTGATTGTCTTCATCATTGGGTAGAAGAATGGGGGTGGAGGTATCCCTCCGAGAGCTTCTGAATCTGGCCTGAGTTGATCATGAGGTTACCCGCCTCTTTAATGAGTTGATGTGTCGGTTTCCGCCTGCGTCTCTTGGTTTCGCGTGGGATTTTCTTAGATCCAGAACTTGATTCTATGGCAATGCCAAGGTGGGCTGTGGATCCTGCCGTGGAGTCAAGGAAGACTTTGTGTACCTTTCGTAGCTGCTCTTCCGGGAGGCCTTTCAGGTCTCTGGCGTCTAGGGCCTCTTCCATTTTTTCAAGGTCTATGCCTGCTAAGTCTTGGGCATCCAGCTGCATTGGCGTATCTCCATCTGCTTCCCCTCCTTCCTCAGCATGGGTTCCCAGGTTTAGGTCAGGGGAGGGCGTAGGGCCTGGTTCTGTGCCTTTCTTTGCTCCATTATGCGGGTCCTGGATTTCTGCCTCCTCTGGGAGCTAGCTGAGAATATCATAGGCATTCTTGGTTGAAACACCGGGCTTGGGGCCAGTTGCTAGCTTGCGAGGTGGGTTCTTCTTCTTTGATTGGATTGTGATGAAGCCGTCCTTCTGCATATTCTGTTCAACTTTAGGGGCCGACTGAGTTAGTGGGCAGTCCCTGAACAGGTGGCCGTGTTCATGGAATCGACGACATCGGAATGGGATGTGTTCATAATCGAGGGTCTGCACCCAGTCCTCATCCTGATACTCCAGTATGACCGAACCTGGTAGGGCGTGAGCAATGTTCATGTACACGCAGATTCGAGCATAGGAAGTGTATTTCCTTTGCTTGGTGGCTTCCGAAGCTTTGACATATTGGCCGATTGTGTTTCTGATTCCCATCAGGATCTCCTCCATCCAGAACTCCTGCGGAAGCGAGTAGAGGCGGATCCAAATAGGTGCCATCGAGAAGTCTTCCTTGTATGGGCTGAAGCGTTTTGTCCAGAACCTAAGAAACAACCCTGCTGAGTTGAAAAAATAAGGGTCGTTTTCAAAGATTCGGTCCTTGTCTTCTAGGTTGTACAGTATGATCGTGAAGAAGCCTTTGGAGCTAAGTTGGACCTCGTAGTCAACCCTAGGGTTCCACCAATGTTTGATCCATTTGTTGAGGTCCCTTTCTGACGGCCAGAGTCCTAATTTTTTTTCGATGAGAGCGTGTTCTTGCATAAATTGGGTGTGCTCGCCAACTCTGGTTGAGCTGATGAGATATCTGGGCGCTTTGTCCATTTGAGGGATGCACTTTCCTGGCTCCCATCCATGAGGCGCTTTGGGGCAAGAGGTACTGGCTTCTGTGTCCATCTCCTTTCGTAATCCCTGTTCTTTGGCGAGGAGTTCCTCATGGATCTGTGGCGGTGGCTCAAAAGCAGGTCGCCTCGATCGTTTGCCCGCTTTGTCATTGGCAACTATGTTGCTGTATGAGGGGGGTTTGCCCCCCTCCTCGTTGCCCATATCTTCTAACCAGGGCCGGTGCTGAATCCTCCTCTGGCGATTTGGTTGTGGCTACGAGAGAGGTAGGAAGCTCAAGCAGGGGTGCGCATGAGCTTCAGGCTAGGGTTTTTTCCAAGCTCCCCCGAGTTTACTTCTCCGTCCGACCAACATGATTTGAGGATTTTAAGCTTGGGTTCCAGATACATGTTGCTCAAGGTCTAGAGACACAATTTTTTTAGAACGACAAAATTATACTAGACTAACAAATCACTCATAGCGCAATTTGTAAAGGATAAAAAGTAGCAACAATAGGCCATCCTCAAGGATTTGAGCTTGCTACATAAGACGTTTGATGTAGTTTACAAGATTGTATTTAATCTAGATATAGTGGTACTAGGTAGGGCAATAGGCCAACAAGCTCCAGTCACAACTGAGGACCAAATTTACACTCTAGAGGGCACCTCATCTGAACCCATCAATCTGGATGAAGAGGATGAATACCTTATCAATATCCAAAAATGATAACTCCCTTTTAATTCTCCGAGATACGATGATTTATATTGTTTTATTTTTCTAATAGCTATAGTTATATGATCCATACTTAGGCATAATAGTATGTATACTCTGTCTATTGATAGTTCAATCATAGAAAATAGTCAAACCCTATAAATTGATCCAAATATTTATGGGTTTTCATATGGGTATTTTTTGGACTAAACTATACGTAGTTTCCCTCATGGTGGGTTACAAGAAGTTTTGCTTGTACTCTTATATTATGACATATTAATATAGAATCAGTTAGCCTACAAAAATAAAAGAAGGAAGGATTTGTGTTTACTAAAGATATTCCAACCTTGTGCTTTGGATTATTAATACTCAAAGGAAGGATTCAAGAAAAAAAACTAACATTATTGTTGGTGCAAACCATAAGGAAAATTGCATCAACATTGACTTCACAAATCAATTATTAATTGTAGAGCCATGTATAATTGAAAAGAAAATCTCTTTTGGAAAAAGACAATATGAAATTAATGAATTACGAGTAATAATTTATGGATATAAATTCATATCCAAATTCAATTTTTTGCTTATGTTTGATTAAGATGTTGACATAAAGTTCAACTTGACTAGAAACACTAGGTACCTTCATATTAACATGAAGAAGAAATTTCTAATATTCTCCTATAGGAATAAGATAACAATGCGGGACATTACAATGAGATCATGTTCAATGGACCTCATAAGAATATTTGAAGGATGTATTAGAAGTGATCCTTCAAGATATATAGAAGTCAATACAAAAGTTGCAAGATCGCTAGAAATAATTTGACAAGGTTTTTGTTGATAAAGATGAAGAAATTTCTCACATAAAAGAGAATAGTCAAAAACCACTTGCACAAATAAAGAAGTCAAAGGATAAAATGAAATTCAATTAGAATTTAGAAAATGAGAATCAAGATCTCAAGAATAAATCATCAGAGAATGGTGGAGACAAGTCTTCCCTAAATAATCTTAATAAAAAATTGCTTCAACAAATTGAAAGGTTAAAGGCTGAGACGCTAGAGAGTCACAAACCTAAAAATAAATTTTACAAGTTTGAAAATTGAATAAAGTTTCTTCCTAAGGAACCATAATTAAATTTTTCTTTTGAAAGTAAAGAACTTGAAGGATGAAAAGAAAACACAACTAAAGTTAGACCAATGTGCCAACAAAGAACCACTAGTTGACAAAGAAATAACTATTGGTCTAGATGAAGTAGGAATATCATCAAATGTTGAAGTGAAAATGATCTAAAGTCCAAATATCTCTACTAATAAACATTTAATGATCAACGAAAAGGCAAAAATATGAAAGGAAAACATGCTACCAAATGTGAAACAAGAAGGAACTACAAATATGGTAAGAAAATACCATGTTACAAGGATGCCTTATTGTCATCCAAATCACAAAAGACATTGTGACTGTTGTTCCTGAGTTTGTACTTTAAGGCTCTAAAGTACACCGTCAAGGAATCCAAAAAGAAAGAGAGGGTTAAGGATGAAAGGTAGGTTGCGTGAAAGGGCTATAGTTGATTCCTTAACTGTCTCTGTCTAGCTTCCTAGTTTTCCTGGATGCTAATGTCTCTTTCAATTACTGCCCATGAACATTCTAACTCAACCCGGTTATTTGTTGTCTGTAGGATGGTGTTAAATAAATTCAAAGAAATGCTCATTTGATTCGATAGTCTAGGTTTGATATTAGGTTGTCGTGTGACTAGAACAATCATGAGGGAAGGAGACTGAAAGGATAGATTTTGTGTTTTCTGTAAAGGTTCGCTATTTTTGTTGCAAAACATATAAGAAAAAGTCCAAAAAAAAACCTTGAATTAATAGTATGACGAAACTAAAGGTCGTTTATGGTATCTAAGCTAAATTTAAAAAAATGAATGTGCATGAAATGAAAAGAAAACATAGAGCTGCTGAAAAAGGTGAGGCATCAACTAAAGAGGAATCTCACTTTGTGACAGAAGAAGAAAAATAGTTAGGATGAATTCTTAATGAAGCATATGATATTGAAATCTAAAACATTGGCAGGTCTTGTATCTGATGATAGCTGATACAGAGGAAAGGTTGTAAACAATTAAATTGAAAGAATAATTAATTACCACAGTAGAGGTTGTACTAAATTGTAGTTAAGCATTCATTAAAAAGATGTATGAAAAACATGAAACAATGGAGAAACACATAACTCAAACTTGACCAGATTTGGAATCTTCAATCTGTATTCGTATTAATTCAAAAATATCTTCAAATTCTTCTTTACAATACGCCTAGAAAAGCCTTAGATCAGTATCTTGAAATTATATTTATACCAGATCCCTAAATATTGTTGGTTGGTGATCTTCTAATTCTTAGGGGAAAACAGTTACAAGAATTGAAAACCCTAATCGTTTGCATGATTATCATTTATTTTCCTATCATCTCGATAATATAAGTTTTCAAAATGATACTTCATTGTTTTACTGAAGTATCTCCTTCTTTTGACCTGATACATTCAATACATTTTTCAAGAAGATGTACGAAATTTCTGGGAGGCTTTGGAAGATCCTTTGCTTCAAATAAATAGAATTTTCTTTGAGTTTCTGGAAGCTGATATTCAATCCTCTTACCAGTAAACTTAAATGATTGAAACTTTAAGTTGGGCTTCACTAGCCACTTGTCTATTAGAGTAACATCCATTTCCTTTAACTGTGAATTTTCCATTTGAAATTTGTTCAAACCCTCTTTGAAATTCAGTTGGTTTCTTACAATGTTTATTTGTCCTAATTGCCCAATGCAATTGTATCTTCCAATACCTAATGATTCCTTGTCCAATAAATCAAAGATTCTTTCAAAATCATCTTTGATTTCTTTGACTATTTTCTTATATTTTTCTATGTTGTTTTCCCATACCTTGAGCATGATATCGCCTCTAATATGTTCTGTGGCATAAAGATTTAGAGTTTTCGATACTTATTCGTTTTCAGAACATACAACTGCCTTTTGGAAAGTGGCCCTTGCTGCTTTAGCTTCCTTTTCTTTAAAAATATCATTATCAAAAGCATTGCTTGTTTCCTGAAAATAATTCTGAATAATCTCCAATTGGGAGATTACTTTCTATTGCTTAGCTTCTACCTTTGCATGTATTTCCAGTGATTGGTCCTGAAAAACTTTCAGGTCTATAACTCGAACTTTTATTGAATTCAATTTAGCTTGTAGTTGTCTTACCAATTCTTCTTGCCGAATAACTTGTATTTGGCTAGTCTGCATCTTTTCGTTCATCTCATCTAGACTTGACTTAAGCAATTGAATTTCTTGCCTTTCAGCAGATCTGGCTTGCTCTAGACCTTTATTTATTTCAGCTTTGGTACTTTTCTCGGTATCTTTTAGTTGATCTTGTAACTGGGTTATCCTGTGGTTACTCTATTCCAACCTTTCTCTCATATTGCTAACAGTGAATAGATTTGTTGTTGCCAACGTTACCATGGACCCCACCACCTTTGTAGAGAAATATCCCTCTTCCAAGTTTTTCCCATCCACCAGCACCTTGTGTTTCTTTACCATACCACCTTCTCTCATATACATCTCCTGTTTTAATACGACCTTCCTCTTTTTATTGAAGAAGTAATCAGAGGGAGGAATTTCATCTCTAGAGATAGGGTCAAGGTCGCTAGCATATATGACTCCTACCTGAGGGAAACCAAAAGTATATTGTAAAGGGGTCAAGGAAGTGATGGGGTTTCCCAACTCTGTGGATTTTTTTTCCCCTGTTGTCTTGGGAGTATCAATATGAAGAGTAGATGACACAAGGTGGGCAGATTGACTAGACTCGATAGGTGTCTCAGACCCTTTTTATGTTTCTTCTCTTGGATTATTTGTGTGTGGGACTTCTTTGTTTTGCGAAGACCCTTCAACCTCCTGTGGGTTTTCCTTGGTGTCTGCTTTGTTCTGTTCTTTATGTCCAAAGCCTGGGGGAATGTTTTCTTGTTTTGGAGGGGATGTTGTTGCTTCGCCCTGCAATAATTTGGGCAAACCGCTTCATCTGTGTCTCTGGAAGGTCAGAGGACTAGTTTGCAAATCATATGATAGTGCATGTACCCTGTCTAACACTTCCTCATAGGTTTTGACCCCTTTGAAAATGTCATTGTGAGGGGATTCCTCATGTTCAAATGCTTTCATGCCACAACGAGCCATGTGGCTTCCCACTGTTTGATAAGGGTCGTGCTTCCTATGTTTGAGATTCACCAACTTGACCTCCTCTAGAGCTGTAACTTCAACCTTGGAATGACCCAAGTTGAGTATCGAAAACCTTCCAATCTTTACAGGAAAGACTGGCCAGAACTTCTTTTGAGATATCTTCAATTCTATCCCAATACAACCTATTATTATTTGATGAGATACCTCCATGCACACCAGTGTATCATGGAGGAATTTAGGAAGTGCATGAGGAGGGACAGAGCATCTGAAAACTCTGATATAGGAGAAATTCTCCTCAATAAACCAATCGGCAACCGCCTTGAGATTTCCTATGAATGACTCTGAAATACAGGGGGGTGCACAACCATACAGCATCTGATGCACTGGTATCACCACAAAATGACAAATTTCGTAACAAGAATATTTAGTATTTTCTTCCCACATCTTAGAATGATATTCATGAATCGGTTCAGAGCAAGCTGGGTTCCAACTCCAATTCATCAAAGGGAAAGGAGTTGTGAAACATATAGCGTCCATGATGTATGATGTCATGTAAAACACTACTGGTCTACCACAGGACCTCGTGGTTTGATACTCCATAACCTCCTTAGCTAGGTTGTCTGATAGGATTTTGTTCCAATTGAAGCTATAGCCTTTGACAACTTCATGTGAAAGGGGCACCCATTCTGCAGGAAAATGGGTAGGAATTTTCTTTCTGAAAAGTCTACATAACATCATAGCCACATAAACCATGTACTCATTCAAATAGGTTGTGGCATAAATGTTATGAGTATCGGCCCTGAATTTTGGTGGGTGTCTCCACCAGTCTCTGATTATGCTGGGGTATGTTTTGTCTGCCTCTGTGCATTCTTTCCTTTGAAATTCACTTACGAATTCTTTGTTATAAATATGTTTAGAATTGGGAGACAATTTGTACATTACTTGTATATGCTTTGGTCTGAAAGAGTCGACGACGACCCCTTGACTATCCAAAATGCTTCTTGTCTGCATGTCTGTCCTCTCTAAAGCCCAACTCATCATATCGTTGTATGTCATGAGTCGTGGGCACGTAGCCACTTTTTGAAGTTTGGACTCTACTATGTCCCGCAGTTTGTTTTCAAAATCGTCGATAAAATTATTGATTTCGTAGTCCAGGGTTTCGAAAATTTGCCTCCAGGATTTGATGGAATCAATGGCATGCGGTGTAGTATCAGACATAAAATCTCCTTCTGGGTTGGAGATTTCGGCTGCTTCTTCACTTTTCTTAGGTGCCATAATGTTCATGTTTAGGATGAATTCCTGTCACAGAGTAAAATGTGTAAGCTTGCTGAATGTAATTCACTTCTGAATTTAAATGATAAAAATGAAATTAAAAAAAAAAAAAACCAATCTTCTATTAACCTTTAACTCTTCTTACGACGTACGTGCTAAGACAGGTGGTAAAACTTTAACATATTAATGGGGAAGATATGCCCAGAGATATGCAGTTAAGTCAAAAATATCTCTATTCGTCCGTTGAAAATACTACCATATATCGGGGATTTCAAACTGGAGCTTTAAAATGATTGCTTTCACTAAATCCCGAAATGCGAAAAGTCGTTTTAATCCTTATTAATCCCATCTTAAATTAACTTAAAATCGTTTTAAACTTTATTAAAAAAAAATCGTGATTTCACATTTTGGTGTTTCGGGGATCTTGTTCCCAATGGTATGTCATAAGCACACCTCGAATCGCGAAATCATGATGGGATTAGTTTAGACATTGATTACTTGTATCAACACTTTAATCAATTAAGATTAGTAATTAACTTCTTCTTTTCGGAAAATTGGGGACCGGGAGTTCAAGGGTTGACGCTTTGACAACACTTTGATACAAGGAAACCCGAATCGTGAAATATTAGTGAATTGTTGATCGTTTTTAAGAGTTTAATTAATCATGATTAAAGGATACTTTGTGAAATGCACGTCAGGACTTATAGCACCTACTTTTTCCTTTTTATTATTACTTTAAAATAAATCCTTTTCAGGATCTCGACACCGGGAGTCTAGAGTGGTTAGTTAAGAAAAAATGCTTTGTGAAAGGCCGAATCTCGAAACCCGAAAATTGGAAAGATTTTTTACTCTTTTTAATATTAATGGCGACTCCATGACTAGGAAAAAGCAATGCCTCATGTTTAAAGGGTAAAATATTAAACTTCGTGTCAACATTAGGCTCCATCTAGGAGATCTTGTTTCCTTGTGGGATGAGAAGAACATGTAGACCAAGACAAAGTGCCTTCATTGGGTAAATGGGGTCAATAATTCAACTTTGTGAAATAGACCAGGAGGGAAAATGAGGCAAGACTTTTAGGATCTCTGCATTTGATTTTCAAAATTATTCAAAAATAAAACATTCGATTTTCTTGACTTAGGTTCTCAATAGATTTTATTTTCTGAAACTGACTTTAGATCTATATAAGATAATCAAAACCAAATTAACCATTCTACCAGGTTTCATTTGATTCTGTTTTCACCAAGGTAAAGTAAATTTAAAGGTGTCAAATTAGGGGATCCCAGAAACCTATAATGTGAATCTAGCTGAAAGAAGAAAAGTTACCAAAGCATCTTTTAATTCATGTATAACAACCTTATCATATGTAAATATATTTCTTCACTACCAGCGAGCTTGTTTAGGACCTCGGTGAAGTTATCTGACTTCCCATATTGAATTTCCTTTCGCCACTTAATTTTTTTTTTTAAAGCATTTAAATGTTGAGATGAGGGAAATCAATATAATGAACTTCCTTTCACCATTTGTTTGTGTATATTTTATTTTAATATGAAGTGGGGGAAATCAATAATATGTAATATACTCGGGAAGGTATCTTCTTGAAAGTTTTAAGAACGGAGGCTTGCCAACTCACTTAAATGGCTCTGGACTAATCTTCTCTCTTGCCTTCAAACATCATTGGCTTTAGGGAAATTATTGAGGGAAACTTCTTTACATATTTTAAGGGATTTCCTTTAGAAAAAATAATCGGTTTATTCTTGTTAGGAGAGCTAATAAGGTTAGGATTAACCTATACATACTTCTGGTTCATCTAAAGTTAAAGAACTATAAACTCAACCTATTGTCATTTTTGAAGGTTTGATTGAGAATTTTCAGAACCAAAGTGAAACCTTTCTTTTCTCAAAGAACTCGTGATAAACATTCAAGGTCGGGTGAGGAGCGGTCTTCACCGTGGTTAAAGGGAAAGTAAAGGGCTTAAGAAGCACAACTGCACACATGACCGTTCTTAAAGATTTTCTTAGTTTTTTTTTTTTAGTGATAAAATCAACATTAATTGAACTAATGATTTATTTATTCCTATCTCTTAGGATAATTTAGATTGAATTTTCAGAGCAGAATCTCATACCTTGGTAACTCCTAGTTTGTCGGCCAAAAGGCTATTAATTTCTTACCTTTTTCATCGGAAGACAATTAATATACTTATCTGTGTCTGTTGCCTTTTTAGCATTTATAGTCTCTTGGTTGGTCAACAACTTTTCTGCAAAATAATTCATCATGCTAATTGTCAGGAAATCTCATGAATATATATATATATATATATATATAAACTTACCGAAGGAAATGAAACTATACAGTAAGTATGAAAACAAACCGGTATTTATAATGAGAGTTCAGAGACACATTACTACATGAAGTGTTTGAGGTGCCGCCCATTTACAGGGGCATTGAGAATGTTTCCATCGAGATTTTCTAATAAAAAACCATTCTTGCCCTAAGAAGCCGAAATCTTATATGGGTCAGACCAGATTGGATCAAACTTGCCATGTTTACCAGTCGCTTCTCTCCTGGCTTCCCATTTCAAGATCAGATCACCAGGGAGGAAATCTCTATCTTTATATTTTCGATCGAATAAGGCCTTCATGTTATCCTGATATCTCTATAACATTTCATTCACTTCGACCCAATTTTGTTGAACTTCAACCAACTGATTTATCCTCTTGGTAACATCATTGGGTTCTTCATTTGAATCTTTCTAGAGTTTCATCACAGGTAGAGAAAAATTTATTGGTAAAACGACGTCAGTGCCATATACCATCTGAAAAGGGGAAATCCCAATTGATCTTTTGGTACTTATCCTATTAGCCCACAATGGATATTTTAAATGGATATGCCATGATTTTTTGTTTTCAGTCAAAACCTTTTTTATCACAGTAATCAGACTCTTATTAGATGATTCAGCTAGACCATTACCTTGTGGATAGTAAGTTGTTGAGTGTCCTAATATGATGTTGTATTTTTTACAGAAGTTTATCATGGCCATTGACTTAAATGCTTGGGAATTATTAGTGACTATCTTTCGGGGACAACCAAACCTAGATAAAATATTTTCTTCTAGGAAATTGATTACTACTGAGTCGGTTGCATTTCTTGTGGGAATGGATTCCACCCATTTAGTGAAATAGTCTGTAGCAGTTAGAATCCACTTATGTTGTGCACTAAAGTGGGGATGAATTTATCCAAAGAAATCAAGGCCCCATTGCTGAAATGGAGCTTCGGTTTTAACCCGTACTAAAGGTAAGGCTGGGACTTTCTGTTTTCTTGTAAACATCTAACAAGGAGTACAAGTTTGGACTTAAGTGTTTACATATATGAATAATTTAGGCCAGTAATACCTGGCTCTTAAAATTTTATAAGTTGTTTCCCACCAAGCGTGATGTCCTCCGCACACTCCCACATGGAATTCATCGATAACCATTTCCGTTTTGGTATCGACTAAGCAACTCAGAAGGAAACCCATAGGGTCTTTCCAATACAATTTACCATCCATGATACAATATTTTACAGTGTGTAACTTCAGTGTCCTAGTTTTATATGGGTTAATTCACTAGGACATCGAAGGGTCAATAGGTAAGAAATGGTATCGCGGTACTAGACTAAAATATAGAACTTGTCTTGAATCTCAGTCATGGGTGCAGTGATGTCAAGCTCATCTATTTCTAAAAATACCTCATTTTCTTGTAGCTGATTTATTCCAAGTACTTTCAAATTTGATTCGGCTAGCAATTTGGCCAAACCCTGACCTTTGATAATTTTAGTCAGTTTGACTTCCAGGTCAAACTCTTGGATTTTAGCTAGCCACCTGCCTCTTTTTCTGTCACTTTCTGGCTGCACCAATATAGATTTAACAGAACTTGATGATACATAGGCAATCATCTTCGAGTACAATACGTAGGTTTTGAAAGCGTTGAGATCTTTTACCATTGCATAAGCTTGTTTTTCCAATATGTCATATTTCAGCTCAGCGTCCCTGAGACTTCTGCTAAAAAATGCAATAGGCCGCTCAAAACCTTCATCATTTTTCTGTAACAATACAACTGCGATTGTATGTTCAAAGGAAAAAGAGAAAATCAAAAACTATTTTGTGTAATCCGGGCTTGCCAGGACTAGAGCTTCGCTTATTACTTTCTTGATTCGTTGAAATGACGCTTTGGCTTCGCTTGTCCATTTCACCTCGCTGTTCTTTTTAAGCATATCTATAATTAATTTAACAATTTCGGCAAAGTTAGGGATGAATCTTCTCAAGAAGTATATTTTTCCTAAAAAACACTGAATTTCTTTTACATTTCTAGGAATATTTATGGTATATATCGCCTCGACCCTTTTGGGATTGATTTTGATTCCATCTCTTGACACAATATGACCCAAGAGTTTACCTTCTTGCATTATGAAATGGGATTTCTTGGGATTAAGTGACAAACCGAATTTGCGACATTTCTCGAAAGTTTATTTGAGGTGCGTTAGATGCTCTGCATCATATTTAGAGAAAATAGTCAGGTCATCTAGATAGATAAAAACGAACTTATCTCTTTCGCCCACGAAAGCGATATCCATGGCTCGTTGGAAAGTTGCCCCTGCATTCATTAAACCAAAAGGCATTTTTTCATACATAAAAGTACCCCTACGGGTAGTGAATGTAGTTTTATCTTTGTCATCTTGGTGTATAGCAATCTGATTGTAACCTGAAAAACCATCAATCATGGACATTCTGTTAGCTCCAACTACTTTTTCTAAAACTTGATCCATCTTAGGTAATGGATAATTGTCTTTAAGCAAGGATCGATTCAGGTTTCTAAAATCTACACACAGTCTGATCTCACCGTTTTTCTTTCTTAGTGGGACTAAATTGGCTACCCACTTAGAGTATCTCAGTGGGACAATGATTTTAGCGTCTAGGAGTTTTTTGACTTCTTTTTCTATTACTGGTAGTAGGGTGGGGTTAATTCGCCTGAGTTTTTTCTTAAAAGGTTTGATGCATGGCTTCAAAGGAATTTTATGTTCCATAATGATAGTGTCATAAGTTCTCAATTTGTCATAAGACTAAGAAAAAATGTCCTTATATTGTCTAAGTAACTCTGCATACTTTCTTTTGATTTCAGGAGACAAATATTTGGATAATTTCACGAACCTAGGAACTTCTGTGGTACCTATATCGCAATCCTAGACCTCCTCTGGCTGAGGCTGTAAGGTAGTCTTCAAAGGGATGTCATAATGACTAAATAGCCTTTCTAAGGGGATCAAACCCTTAGGTATCTGATTATTTTTTAAAACAAGCATCCAGTGGTTAGCGATTTTATCTTGGAACTTTTGGGGGTCTTTGCCTTTCTGCATGATCCAAATAGGGTCATTCTGGTTTTCTTGGTCAGCATGCATTTCAACAAAGTCATCTACTATCTCTAAAAATTTCCAGATTTGTTCATCATCCTCAAAAACTTGTCAATGTTGTATTTTATTCGGTATGGAAGGCCTATGTCTCATTAGTATATGGTATTTTAATTTGAAAGTAGTGGGAGGTGTGAACGTTGAAGCTTCTTTGGCTAACGCATCCGCCTATTGATTTTTTGTTCTGGGAATATGATGAACATTAACAGAGGAGAAAAAAAATTCGATCAGATCCCAAACACAGTTCCAATAAGATCTTAACCTAGGATGTTTGGCCTGGTATTGACGATTTACCTGTTTCATGATTAGCTCTGCATCACCGAAGACTTCCAATCTTTTAATTTTCATTCTCTTAGCATCTTCCAATCCTAACATTAGGGTTTCATGCTCGCATACATTGTTAGTATGTTCAGTGTTTCATTGTAATCTATAAGAGAAAGGGATAACAAATTTGTCACCAGGTGCCACAAAAAGCACCCCAGCTCCGGCCCCAAAAAAAGACGAGGTACCATCAAAAAACATCTTCCAAACACCAATGCGATATACATACTGTTTTACTTTTTCTTTTTTATTTTCTGTACAACTTTCTTGTATACATACATCAATATCGTCATTGATAGATAAAATACAATTGCCTAAATCTTGATCAGCAATATAAACAGGGTAGTTGTTTTGTTTGTGTGGGTCACTTACCGTGAATGCTAACCTGGTTTCTCTATATAAACACGTGAACTGTCCTCCAAAGACTAGGATCGTGGCATACGTCATGTCGAGTTGGAGGGATCCTCCAAGTTTAGCGCCCCAAGACCTTGATAAGAGCATACCATACTTCAGGGGTATATCTGCGATGACCACATCCATTAGAACGCCTTTCGCGGGTATTTGTGCAAGATTTACGACTAAATCCTTCATCATGCCTATACACTTAACCTTTCTTGAATCGAAAGAATATAAATCTCCATAAGGTCTGGTAATTTCAAGACTGAGTCTCTCCATAATGGCTTTAGGAATTACGTTGTGAGAGGCTCCAAAATCTAACATGAAATTATGGAGTAAGTGATCGTGCACAGTCAGAGAGATATAGAAAGGGGCGTCAGTGTCTGTGGCACCGTCGAAATGTGGGCCGAAAATTATGTTAGGCTTGTCATCTTCTAAATTTATAATATCATCCTGACTTTCATTTTCTAAAAAACTGATCAATTTGGCGATTTGTTTCCTATAAATTGGATTTTTTGCCAGTTCGACAAGAGGTATAGGGATTTTGATTTTATTTATTTAATTTTCGAGATTAAAACTTCCTATTGTTTTTTCGATCTCTATGGTTTGGGTTTCTAACCCTTTCTTTTCAGTTTTCTTTTGTTGTGAGGTTTTAGTTTCGATTATAGGGACTTTCATTTTCTGCGCATTCACGGCTGATATTTCTGTTGAATTTGTCCCAGTGAGCTGTGTGTCAGTTGTCTTAGTTCTTATAGTCTGTTTTTCGGTGATTTTTGAGACTAACTCATCTGTTTCACCTCTCGGAATAATATTTTTCACTAGGGAAGTTGTGAGGCTCTTGTTTCTAGGCCTTAGCTTGTACTTTTGATGGAGTTCGACCATTATATTGTCTGCAATTCCCTGATAGGTTGAATTTTCAATAATACCCCCATTTTTGTTTTTTGCAGGTCTATCTTTTGCAGTTGTAGATTTTTCATAATATTGCTTTGTTAAAAAAGGTTGTAGGCAGTCGTCACCAAGATTATTGATGTCTTCTTCTAGTTCCTCAAAATTTTCCACCTCCTCTCCCCCGATAAAGTTTTCGCTTTTAAAGGGGGTTTGGATTTTTTGATCCTCATTCTTAATCTGTCTTGGTGGATTTTGAGGATTAGGATTCCTTCTGAAATCCTTTCTGGGAAAATGCTCATTTTTTGCTTGTTCTAGTTCCATCCTTGAGATATTATTTAAGGGTTCTTTGATTATTCTTGCCATGTCATCTATTTTGTCTTCTGAAGATCTTCCTAATCCAGACGGTCCCCCTTGATCTCTATATCTTCTGGTCTCTTTGTTTCCAGTTTCAACTTTGGTTTTCAACTTTCCTGATGCCATCATGTTTGACTCAATCTCTAAGGCATTATCTTGCATCTTGGTGAGGTCTACCGATCTCATATCCCTCAATAACAGGGAAAAATTAGGGTCGAAAGCCCCAGCGAAGGTTACTTTCATTGCAAGTTGGGAGGGTTTGTCCTTGGCTGGGATCTTATTATACAATTTATTGAACCTCTAAGTGAACTCGAGGACTGATTCAGAGTGTTTCTTTCTTAGAGACCCAAATTCAGTTAGATAATAGAGATGGTCTTTCCTTCCCCCCCACTGTCTAATAAAATAATTTTCAAGTTCCTCATAAGAGGGTATAGATCCTGCTGCTAGGCCTCGAAACCAAGTTCTTACCTGTCCTTCAAAATTTTGAACCAGGAGTCTCGAATATACATATTCATGTTTGATTCCAAGGATATTGAAAAATTGGTCGTAGACATTGATGTGTTTGGTTGCAGTCAAATCACCCTCTCCTGTGAATTTCAGAATCATGTAGTTTTCAGGTAAGTCATGTAGGGGGGCTGGGAGGACCAAAGGGGCATATCTAGCAACCACCTTTGCGAAGATTCTAGGGAGTGCTATTTGGATGCCCGCTCCTCCAGCCCCACCTCCAGCAACACCTCCCTCGACCACAGCCAATGATGATTTAAAGGTTTTTTTTTGGAAAATATGAGGAAGGGTTTCAGGAAAATGGTTATCGAGAGACAGGAAACTTGAGGAAGGGGAACTAGGGAAAAACGGACCAGTTTCTTCGGACTCACAGGGTGAATATAAAGGAGAATCAACAAGAGTTGTGTCGATAAGAATAGGAGAATGAACTTCTCGAAGTGAAAAATTGTCAATCAAAGTGGGGCGTGATGCGGATCTTTTACCTTTGTTGGTGAAAGAAATGGTTGGGAAAATCTCAGTTTTAAAATCAGGCGAGACCAAACCATGCTCAAAAGATGTAATATTATTGGTAGGTAATTCCCCGTAATACGGTGGGGTATCCAATCATTCGAGAAGATATCTAGTGTTTGACTTTGTAATTTTAGGTTGATAAGACTTATTTTTTGATGATACAGTATGTTTAAGATATCTTCTTGATTTTAAATTTTTTTCTGGATCTGGAACATGCGAAGTCTATTTGTCGTTTGGGTTTCTTCTGGTATTCTTTCGATTAAAAGCCAATTTATTTATCGTGGAGTCGCCAAGTGAAAGGTAAGAGTAGCCTTATAATGTTTTCGATCTTTTTTCACTATCAAATATAGAAAGTGTCGATGTCATTCTTCCCAGGGAAATGCTTCATTTGTTCATTCCCTGGCATCGGTGCCAAGAAGATGTTGTTCATGAATTTGTACTTTAAGGCTCTAAAGTACACCGCCAAGGCATTCAAAAAGAAAGAGAGGGTTAAGGATGAAAGGTAGGTTACGTGAAAGGGTTATGGTTGATTCCTTAACTGTCTTTGTCTAGCTTCCCAGTTTTCCTGGATGCTAATGTCTCTTTCAATTACTTCTCATGAATGTTCTAACTCAACCCAGTTATTTGTTGTCTGTAGGATGGTGTTAAATAAATTCAAAGCAATTCTCGTTTGATATGATAGTCTAGGTTCGATATTAGGTTGTCGTGTAACTGGAACAGTCATGAGGGAAGGATACTGAAAGGATAGATTTTGTGTTTTCTTTAAAGTTTCGCTATTTCTGTTTCAAAACATATAAGAAAAACTCCAAAAAAAACCTTGAATTAATAGTATGACGAAACTAAAGGTTGTTTTTGGTATCTAAGCTAAATTTCGAAAAATGAATGTGCATGAAATGAAAAGAAAACATAGAGCTATTGAAAAAGGTGAGGCATCAATTAAAGAGGAATCTCACTTTGTGACAGAAGAAGAAAAATAGTTAGGAAGAATTCTTAATGAAGCATATGATATTGAAATCTAAAACATTGGTAGGTCTTGTATCTGTTGATAGCTGATATAGAGGAAAGGTTGTAAACGATTAAATTGAAAGAATAATTAATTACCACAATATAGGTTGTACTAAATTGTAGTTAAGCATTCATTAAAAAGATGTATGAAAAACATGAAACAACGGAGAAACACATAACTCAAACTTGACCATATCTGGAATCTTCAATCTGTATTCGTATTAATTCAAAAATATCATCAAATTCTTCGTTACAATACGCCCATAAAAATCCTTAGATCAATATCCTGAAATTATATTTATACCAGATCCCTAAAGATTGTTGGTTGGTGATCTCCTAATTATTAGGGGCAAACAGTTACAAGAATTGCAAACCCTAACCATTTTCATGATTATCATTTATTTTCCTATCATCTTGATAATATAAGTTTCCAAAATGATACTTCATTGTTTTATTGAAGTATCTCCTTCTTTTGACCTGATACATTCAATACATTTTTCAAGAATATGTACGAAATTTTTGGGAGGCTCTGGAAGATCCTTTGCTTCAAATAAATAGAATTTTCTCTGAGTTTCTAATAGTCGATATTCAATCCTCTTACCAGTAAACTTAAATGATTGCAAATTTAAGTTGGGCTTCACTAGCCACCTATTTATTAGAGTAACATCCATTTCCTTTAACTGTGAAATTTCCATTTGAAATTTGTTCAAACCCTCTTTGAAATTCAGCTGGTGTCTTACAATGTTTATCTGTCCTAATTCAACTGGTGTCTTACAATTGCCTTTTGGAAATTGGCCCTTGCTGCTTTAGCTTCTTTTTATTTAAAAATAACATTATCAAAAGCATTGCTTGTTTCCTGAAAATAATTCTGAATAATCTCTACTTGAGAGATTACTTTCTGTTTCTCAGCTTCTACCTTCACATGTATTTCTAGTGATTGGTCCTGAAAAAATTTCAGGTCTATAACCTGGCCTTTTATTGAATTCAATTTAGCATGTAGTTGTCTTAGCAATTCTTCTTTTCGAATAACTTGTATTTGGCTAGTCTGCATCTTTTCGTTCATCTCGTCTAGACTTGACTTAAGTGATTGAATTTCTTTCTTGTCAGTAGCTCTGACCTACTCTAGACCTTTATTTATTTCATATTTGATACTTTTATCGATATATTTTAGTTGATCTTGTAACTGGGTTATCCTGTGGTTACTCTATTCCAACCTTGCTCTCATATTCCTAATAGTGAATAGATTTGTTGTTGTCAGTGCTTCCATGGAGCCCGCCACCTCTATAGCGAAATCTCCCTCTTCCAAGTTTTGCCCATCCACCAGTACCTTGTGTTTCTTTACCATTCCGCCTTCTCTCATGTACATCTTCTATTTTAATACAACCTTCCTCTTTTTACTGAAGAAGTAATAAGAGGGAGGAATTTCATCTCTGGAGATAGGGTTGAGGTTGCTAGCATATATGACTCATACCTGAGGAAAACCAAAAGTATATTATAGAGGGGTCAAGGAAGTGATGGGGTTTCTCGTCTCTGTGGATTTTGTTTCCACTGTTGTCTTGGGAGTATCAATATGAAGAGTAGATGATGTAGGGGGGAAGAGATTGACTGGACTCAGGAGGTGTCTCAGACCCTTTTTCTGTTTCTGCTCCTGGATTCTTTGTCTGTGGGACTTTTTTGTTTTGTGAAGACCCTTCGACCTCCTGTGGGTTTTCCTCGGTGTCTGCTTTGTTCTATGCTTTATGTCCAAAGCCTAGGGGAATGTTTTCTTGTTCTGGAGGGGATGTTGTTGCTTCACCCTGCAATACTTTGGGCAAACCGCTTCATCTCTGTCTTTGGAAGGTCAGAAGACTAGTTTGAAAATCATATGATAGTGCCTATACCCTATCTAACACTTCCTCATAGGTTTTGACCCCTTTGAAAATGTCATTGTGAGGGGATTCCTCATGTTCAAATGATTTCATGGCACAGTGAGCCATGTGGCTTCCCACTATTTGATAAGGATCATGCTTCCTATGTTCGAGATTCACCAACTTGACCTCCTCTAGAGCTACAACTTCAACCTTGGAATGACCCAGGTTGAGTAGTGAAAACCTTCCAATATGTACAGGAAAGACTGGCCAGAACTTCTTTTGAACTGTCTTCAGTTCTATCCCAATACCACCTATTATTATCTTATGAGCTACCTCCCTACACACCATTCTGTCAGGGAGGAATTTAGGAAGTGCATGAGGAGGGACAAAGCATCTGAAAACTCTGATATAGGAGAAATTCTCCTCAATAAACCAATCGTAAACCGCCTTGATATTTCCTATGACTGACTCCGAACTACGCGGGGGTGCAAATCCATACAACATCTGATGCACTGGTATCACCACGAAATGACAAATTTCATAAAAAGAATCTTTAACATTTTCTTCCCGCGACTTAGAATGATATTCATGAATCAGTTCAGGGCAAGCTGGGTTCCAAATCCAATTCATCAAAGGGAAAGAGTTGTGAAACATATAACGTCCATGATGTATGCTACCATGTAAAAAGCTATCGGTCTACCACTGGACCTTGCGGTTTGATACTCCATAACCTCCTTAGCTAGGTTGTCTGATAGGATTTTGTTTCAATTGAAGCTATAGCCTTCAACAGCTTCATGTAAAAGGGGCACCCATTCTGCAAGAAAATGGGTAGGACTTTTCTTTTCGAAAAGTCTACATAACATCATAGCCACATAAACCATGTACTCATTCAAAGAGGCTGTGGCATAAACATTATGAGTATTGGCCCTGAATTTTGGTGGGTGTCTCCACCAATATCTGATTATGATGGGGTATGTTTGGTCTGCCTCTATGCATTCTTTCCTTTGAAATTCACTTACGAATTCTTTGTTATAAATATGTTTATATTTGGGAGACAGTTTGTACATTACTTGTATATGATCCGGTCTGAAAGAGCTGATGACGACCCCTTGACTGTCCAAAATGATTCTTGTTTGCACGTCTGTCCTCTCTAAAGCCAAACTAATCATATTATTGTATGTCATGAGTCATGGGAACGTAGCCACTTTGTGAAGTTTGGACTCTGCTATGTCCCAGAGTTTATTTTCAGAATCGTCGGGAAAATTCTTGATTTTGTAGTCCAGGGTTTTGAAAAATTTTCCTCTAGGATTTGATGGAATCAATGGCATGCATTGTAGTATCAAACACAACATTTGTAATATACCAGATATAAAATGTATGTAAAACTGAAATAAAATGATTGTAATGGCAGAATAACAACAATATAACCAGAACATTCACCACAATAACATTGAAATGATATAAGAATAACAACAGAAATAACACTTTGAATCTGAAATAAATGTTCACAAGCCTCTTCGAGGGGGAAACCTCTAGTTGAGAAGAGCTCTATTACAATGATATCCAAGTTAGGGTTCTCATACCCTTGACTCCTATTTATACTAAAAAGAAGCATCTAGAGGAAGATCCTTCTAGAAGCGGAAGCTTCTATTAGGTCTTCTTACATTCGCCTTATTCTATTTTATTGAAAGGCCTTATTAATATTGACCTTTGTTACATCCGAATATATTGTTCTACCTATGTGCATGTTAGGACCCTAACATGTCCGCCCCCTTAAAAACAACCTTGTCCTCAAGGCTTGAGATGAGGAAATTGCTACAGAATGGTAGTTGGTTACCAAGTGGCATCTGCTGGAGTTGTATCTTTCCACTCTACTAGAACTTCCTTGATGGTTCTCTGACGTAGGCGACACTCACACTGGTCCAAAAATGCTTCTGGCTGTAGCCAAATGGATCCTTCTTCAGCTAACTCTAGAAGGTTGGTTTGAATTTGGCACTTAGCTCCAATCACCTTCTTTAAGCATGAAACATGAAAAACAAGATGTAGCTTCGAATGGCTGGGCAAAGCTAACTGATAGGCGACTTGTCCCACACGCTTGAGTATGGTATAAGGACCATAAAAATTGGGCACTAGCTTCTGACAATGCTCAGCCTTGAGGGAATTTTTCTTGTAAGGTTGCAGTCGAAGAAACACTTGATCCCCTTCTGCAAATTGACGTTCAGAGTGACCTTGATATGCTTGTTGATTCATGCGATTCTATGCCATGACCAAATTCTCTTTGAGGGTATAGAGAATATCTTCTTGAGCTGTAAGTGTTAGGTCAACTACCTGGACCTTCGAGGCACCCGATAAGTATGAGAGAACTGAAGGTGGCTTCTGTCCATATACCGCTTCAAAAGGAGTCATGCGTGTCACTGTATGGTATGAAGTGTTGTACCACCATTCAACTAGGGGTAACCATTGAGCCCACTGGTTTTGCTTTTCCGAGGCAAAACACCTCAAATATGTTTCCAAACACTTGTTGACAACTTCTGTTTGGCCATAAGTCTAGGGATGATAAGATGTGTTGAGATGCAATTCGGTACCTTGTATCTTGAACAGTTCTTGCAAAAAAATTCTTGTGAAACTTGGGTCGCGATCAGAAAAAATAGAGTGCGGCATGCCATGAAGCTTGAAGACCTGATCCATGAAGATTTGAGCAATTGTGGATGTTGTAAATGGGTGTTGAAGGGCGCATAAATGAGCATACTTGGAAAGGCGATCAACTACCACCATGATGACGGATTTATTTCCCGATTTGGGTAAGCCGATAATAAAATCAATAGAGATATCCTTCCAAATAGTAGGTGGAATCGGGCACAGTTGTAGTGTGCTTGATGATTTGACTGTTTCTCTCTTGTTGCATTGACACACATCACATTTAGCTACAAAATTATGAATTTCTTGTTTCATACCATCCTAGAAAAAGGAACGTTAGACCCTGTCATAGGTTTTGGTGAACCTGGAGTGCCCTGCTATGGGTGTAGCATGAAGCTCAGAAAGTACCATGGATTTAATCTTTGATTGTTTACTTAAATACAAACAGCCTTTGTATCGAAGTTCCTCATGGAGCCAAGAGTACCCTGGGGAAGCTGGAGCCTTGGACTGCAATTGGTGGATCAATTGCGAACTTTTGGGATCTTGTAGCCATTCTTGGCGAACGTCTTGGATCCAATATGGTACAATGAATGAAAGAGAAAAAAGGGATCCTTCGTATTCATATTTTTAGGAAAGTGCATTCGCAACCACATTGTCTTTTCCCTTCTTATAAAGGATCTCATAATCATATCCAAAGAGTTTAGTCACCTATTTTTGTTGTTCCGGGGAGGAAATCCGTTGTTTCAGAAAATACTTGAGGCTTTGATGGTTTGTCTTAATTTGGAAATGTTTCTCCAATAGATAAGGACGCCAAAGATCCATGGCATGGAGAATAGCCAAAATTTCCTTTTCATAGATGGATTTGCCCAGATTTCTTTCAGATAGTTTCTTATTGGTAAAGGCCAAAGGTCGACCCTCTTGCATAAGGACAACACCAATTCCTTTCCTCGAGGCATCACATTCCAACATAAAGGTCTTTGTGAAATCGGGAAGGGCGAGGACTGGAGTGGTGCACATGGCCATCTTCAAGGTCTGAAACTCTTGAGCAGCGGCTGGATTCCAAGTGAAAGAGTTGTTTTTTAGGAGAGCAGTGAGAGGTGTTGCAATCTTCCCATAATTCTTAACAAACTTGTGATAATACCCTGTTAAGCCTAGAAATCCATGCAAGCTCTTAAGAGTCTTTGGGTGAGGCTAGTCTTGCATAGCTTCAATCTTTTTAGGATCCACCCTGACGCGATCTTTGCCAACCAGATGACCCAAGTAGGGATGATTTTAATGATGAAAATTAAAATTAAAATGTAGAAACGTGGGCTAATCTTACTAGTCCTTAATATGCAAAATGTAAAACGTTTGGTGATATTTTTGTAAAAATATCCAAATTTCTAAGGATTTTATATAGTTTCTATAAAATTTTGGCGATTTTTAAGGTAAAATAATTTTATTCTATGAAATTTGCGCGAATAGTTTTTAGAAAAAATGGAAATTGGCAAATCTTTTTTTTGAAAAAAACATGGAAAATTAACCCCTAAAATCATCTATGGACCCAAGTATTCTACTTCTGAGGCGCCAAAAGCACATTTAGACTATTTCAGGAAAAGTTGGTGCTGAGAGAGTAGATGGAGAACTCGATCCACATGAGCAAGATGGTATGTCCAGTTTTTTCTATAGATGAGGATATCATCAAAGAAAACTAAGACAAAATGGCGGAGAAAAGGACGAAAGACATGATTCATGAGGCTTTGGAAGGTGGAGGGGGAATTACACAAGCCAAAGGGCATGACCAAAAACTCATAGTGGCCCTCATGAGTTCTAAAGGCAGTCTTGGGAATGTCTGCCTCTTTCATACATATCTGGTGGTAGCTCAAACGAAGATCCAGTTTAGTGAAGAATTGGGCACCACTCAATTCATCCAGGAGGTCATCAATGACAGGAATGGGGAATTTGTCTTTGATGGTAAGTTTGTTGAGGGAACGAAAGTTAGGACACATTTGCCAAGAACCTTCTTTCTTTAGGACCATGACCATAGGAGACGAGTAGGGGCTCGTACTAGGGTGGATAACGCCTGCATTAAGGAATTCCTGGACCATTTTCTCAATTTCATTTTTTTGGGAAAAGGGGTGACGATACAGACGGATATTGGGAGGAAGGCTTCTGGGTACAAGGGGAATGGAATGATCATGAACACCACAGGAAGGAGGGAGGCCTTGGGGAGTGGAAAAGACCAATTGATGTTTAGAAATGATGGCTTGGAGGTCTTGCGATACCGAGGGTGTCTTTGTTTCTTGTATGGCATGGAGTTGGGCGATAACACCAGAATGACCCTTTTTGAGCAGCTTTTCCATGCGATGGGAACTAATGATCTCAGGTGAACCAACGGTGATGCCTTGGAACTTGTATTGGTGGCCCTCTTGGTCAAATGTCATGGTTAAGTCTTTAAAATCCATGAGAATGGAACCCAAAGTCCTTAGCCAGTCTGCACCCAACACAATGTCACAACCTCCCATGTCGATAGAAAACATATGGGATTTCAGGTGGTAGTCACCAATTTGGAGATGCACATTTTCACAACGCCCTCCACATTTCATGGAACCACCATTGGAAATCATGATTTGGAAGTTATTGACGACATGGATGTAGCAATGAGTTTCTTGGGTGATGCGGCAATGAATAAAATTATGGGTGCTACCACTATCAACCAAAATGATGACCTTCCTATGCTTGATGTAACCGATTATCTTGAGGGTTTGGGGAGCGGAGAAGCCAGTGAGAGCATTGAGGGAAATTAACGGTTCTACTTTGGGAGGGTCTGAGGGAGGGGTTATGTCAGTGGATTCAGGTGACTCAGACACAGAGGGATTTTCTTCATCTTCTTCCGAAATCTCCTCGGAGATGGCCATAAAAAGATTTTGTTCTTTACACTTGTGTCTCGAGAAATATTTTTCATCACAGTTATAACAAAGGCCTTTGAGTTGGCGTTCGTCCATTTCATCCCTGGTCAATTTTTGGATCTTTAGTGGAGCAGAGGGAATAGTGGGATTTACTGGTTTAGCGCAAGGGATAAAGGAGGGTTTGCGGTTTTGAGCAGATACAACCTGTTTTTCTTCTTTATCTCTTTTGGTAGCCTCCACCCAACTCTCAGGATGAGCCATGAGGGCATGGGCCCGAATTTCATCCTTGAAGGAACTGATAAAACAATCTCGGAAAAAGGCATCAGACATTCCCTCTGTTCTAAAAGCCAGGTGCTCAAAGGAAGCTATAAACTCTTCCACTGTTCCTAATCATTTCAGCTTTGTCAAAAGGCCCAAATGGTTGGTGTTAGTGTCAAACCGTTCATAAAGATCTGCCACAAAGTGTGTCCAAGCAATATTACCTTGATGAGGGGTTTTTCTCCATTTCCACCATTGCCAATGTTCTTGATCTAGATGGAGAACACCATATCGAAGTTTGGCCAAGTCATCTATAATGTCGTATAAAGAGAAGTAATGTTCCATTTGGGTTACCCAACGAGTGGGGTCTGAGCCATCAAATTTGGTCACATCCACCTGCGGAAGGCGTAGGTCACGTTGAAAGTGATGGTTCTGCAAGGTATGGGAATGAGAGGAATGGTTACCTCTAGTATGTGGAGGTGAGGAAGAGGAAGGGTTATCTGTAGGGATATACAGTTTGGTGCAGAGTGTCGAAAAGACAGATTCAAGCTGGGTGGTGAGGTCTTGTTTGATTTCCCCCATTGAGGACTGCATGGTTGTATTGATGGCAACCACATTGGCACTGAGTTGTTTCACTTCTTGTTGGGTCTCAATGAGACCATATTGCAAGGTGTTGAAGCGATATTCCAAGTCTTGGCTACGAGTATGGGCCATGAGGATGAGGAAACTGAAAAGGGGCGGGTGGGGTAAAAAATTTTGGCTGAAAAAATGATATGGATGAAATTTTTTACAGAGTTATACTCTGGTATGAAGAATATTGCAGAGAGGAAATGCCCAAGTGCTTAACTAGAAAGAAATGTGTATTTACTTGGCAACCCGAACACAGTTGCATGACAATAGATCTTGTCTGTTTCAGTTTGTTTATGTTTCTGTCCCCAAAGGGTTAGGTATTCAAGGGTTCTACAGACAAGGGTTTGCCCTGTGCTATAGCTCTCTGATATATGTGTGGGGTCCAAAAGTAGTACTCGACCTAATATCTCAAGGAACTAACTAAGGAGGATAGACCGTACCCTTAGTCGTACTACCCGACTAGCCAGGTACTAGAGAGTATCTTGCCGAGTGTTGTTCTCGGTGACACTATAGCAGTCAGGCGACTGATTGGTTTATCTAAAGAGGGCTTTAGGTAATCTAGGCTGATCCGTACACAGGTGTTGTCTGATGCGCTACCACTTGAAGGGGTACCAATAGGGGTTACAAGGGTGGCCAACATATGTGCACTTAAGTACCACTTGTATTTCCTGTGTGTATGAATCCCTCAACCGCTGGTTTATGCGCGTAACGACATATCTCCATGGCTTAAAGACGTCAGAATACGTCTCTACCCTAAAAAAAATTTAACCCACACTTTCTGCCAAGGAAAGTGCTCTGATACCACTTGTAATATACCATATATAAAATGTATGCAGAACTGAAATAAAATGCTAGTAATGGCAGAATAACAACAATATAACCAGAGCATTCACCACAATAACACTGAAATGATATAAGAATAACAACAGAAATAACACTTTGAATATGAAAGCAATGTTCACATGCCTCTTTGAGGGGGAAACCTCCAGTTGAACAGAGCTCTATTGCAATAATATCCAAGCTAGGGTTCTCATACCCTCGACTCCTATTTATACTAAAAAGAAGCATCTAGAGGAAGATCCTTCTAGAAGCAGAAGCTTCTATTAGGTCTTCTTACATCCACCTTATTCTATTTTATTGAAAGGCCTTATTAATATTGACCTTTATTACATCTCAATATATTGTTCTACTTATGTGCGGGTTAGGACCCTAACAACATCTCCTTCTGGGTTGGAGCTTTTAGCTGCTTCTCCACTTTTCTTAGGTGACTTTCTAGGTGCCATAATGTTCATGTTTAGGATGAATTCCTATCGCAGAGAAAAATGTGTAAGCTTGCTAAATGCAATTCACTTATGAATTCAAACGATAAAAATGAAATTCAAAAAAAAAAAAAACCAATCTTCTATTAACCTTTAACTCTTCTTACGATGGATGTACTGAGATAGGTGGTAAAACTTTAATGTCTTAATGGGGAAGATATGCCCAGAGATACGCAATTAAGTAAAAAATATCTCTATTCGTCTGTTGCAAATACTATCGTATATCGATGATTTCAAACTAGAGCTTTAAAAGGACTGCTTTCACTAAATCCTGAAATGCGAAAAGTCATTTTAATGCTTATTAATCCCATTTTAAATTAACTTAAAATCGTTTTAAACTTTATTAAAAAAAAAAATCGTGATTTCGCATTTCGGCATTTCGGGGATCCTATACCCATGAGGTATGTCATAAGCAAACCCTGAATCATGAAATCATGATGGGATTAGTTTAGACATTGATTACTTGTATTAACGCTTTAATCAGTTAAGATTAGTAATTAACTTATTCTTTTCGGAAAATCGGGGACCGAGAGTTCAAGGGCTGATGCTTTGACAACACTTTGATACAAGGAGACCCGAATCACGAAAGATTAATGAATTGTTGATCGTTTTTAAGAGTTTAATTAATCATGATTAAAGGATACTTTGTGAAACACGCGTCAGGACTTATAGCACCTACTTTTTCCTTTTTTATTATTACTTTAAAATAAAGCCTTTTCGGGATTTCGGCACCGGGAGTCTAGAGTGGTTAGTTAGGAAAACATGCTTTGTGAAAGGCCGAATCTCGAAACCTGAAAAGTCGAAATACTTTTGACTCTTTTTAAGATTAAGGGCGGCTCCATGACTAGGAAAAAGCGATGCTTCATGTTTAAAGGGTAAAATATTAAACTTCATGTCAACAGTGACCAAATACAAAATCAATATGAGAAGCTAAGTGAATATCCTAATATATGGCAGAGAAGCTCAAGTATGGAATCTCAATATTTCTCGGATCACAGAAGTTGTCACCACATAGTCCTGCAGAATATTGAATTTGGGTGGTTAGACCCTTTCTGTCGATTAATTGGGTTGGTTGTCATTGATGTCAACCCTTGAAGAAACTCTGGTAGAAAATTCTGGTAACACAAATGTTTTGGTAATGGACCCAAGTTTGTTTGATGGATAATGGTATGAGTTTTGATTTATTTGTAGGAAAGACTATTCTAGATGGATAGTACATGTCATGCCATTTCCGGTGGTATGTTAAACATGTTAAGAACCAAACATCAATATAGCATAGAAAAACCTCAGGAAAAGTACTCAACGCCTTGAAAAAGAGATAATTTCAGATAATAAGCCTCTTCGAGGGGGCAACCTCCTTTTACCCCACTTAAATGTTCAAGTACAA
>ML779806.1:340207-369307 GCA_009831015.1 Picea engelmannii
TTTATTCATTACAGGTACATAGTTATGATTATTTCAAGTTAGGGTTGTTGACTAATCCAAAATTAGTCATGTGAGACTAAAGTAAAGTTTGATGAAAATGTTAGTCTCTTGTTGTTAACTTTAAGGAAGGTTTGCAGGTATGTGATCATATACTCCAGGTATATTACAAAGTTACAAATCAGATTTGCATGATGAAATTGATGATGGATTTTGGTTGAGGTACATGTTGGGTACATGGTTGAGACAAGTAGTTGATGAAATGGCACATACATGAGGTGGATAGTTGATGATGTTGGTACATCTTTATGAGTCATAGTTTATGTGTATTTGATGCATGATTAGTATATATTTGGTGCATGGTTGATGCACTCATTGATGGTACAAGTTGGTGCATGGTTGATGCACTTGTTTATGGTACAAGATGTTACAGGTCGTTTGGTGCATGTTGATTGGTACAGGTTTATAGTAGTATATATCACAGTGATAGTGTGACAGTGGTTCCATAATTCTACTTCTACAACAAGGTGGTTGGATGGAGCAAGGACAGGTGGTTGTAACCACCTTCCAGTTGTAGCTAGATAAAATAGGGGGTTATAGCCTCCTTCTAGTTGTAGCCAGAGAATTGGGGAGTTTGAGCTTCCCTCAAGTTGTAGCCTGAGAAACTAGGGGGTTGGACCCTCCTTCCAGTTGTAGCTGGAAAACAAAGGAAGTTGGTGCTTCCAATGAATTTAATTCTAAAGACATATAAGAAAAAACATTATGTGGTTTTCTCTCGTTTTGGGTTTCCACGTAAAAACACTGGTGTATTGTGTATGTGTATGATTGTTCATTTGTTTATTTTTTATTTAGTCTAAAACTATTGGATGATAATGCTACATTGATTAACACTTGCATTTTATGGTTAAAAATGATTAAATTTCTCTATTATTGATTCACCCCCCCTCTCAGTAATCCAACCATTGGTATCAAAGCAGGTTCCTTCATAAATCAATTTAACCACTGAAAGGTAGATCATGGAGAGAAACAACATGTATAAAAAAAAATACCACAGTTTGATGGACATAAGTATGCATTCTGGAGCAGAAGGATGAAAACATATATACAGACACAGGGATTTGAAATTAGACAATCAGTAGTAGATGGATACAAAGAACCAACGGTTTCGCCAATAAG
The DNA here is from genome assembly GCA_009831015.1 of Picea engelmannii. NCBI lineage: Eukaryota > Viridiplantae > Streptophyta > Pinopsida > Pinales > Pinaceae > Picea > Picea engelmannii. Next base: position 341,381 of record ML779806.1, read on the forward strand.
TGAAAAAGAAATGAAACTCAGTCAAAATAATTCCAAAGCCACAAATGCACTTCTGAATGGTCTTGGTGAATCGGTATATACCAAAGTTGTACATTGTAAATCCACTAAAGAGATTTGGGACAAACTTCAAAATATTTATTAAGGAGATTAAAAAGTCAAAGTATCGAAACTTCAAACTTCCAGAGGTCAATTCGAACAACTAAAGATGAAGGAAGATGAGAATATTGCAGCTTACGTCTTACAAGTCGATAAAACAGTGAATGCAGTCATATGTTTGGGAGAACAAGTTGAAGAATCTGTAATTGTTCAAAAGGTACTAAGATCTCCTCCTATGAGATTTGATCTTAAGATATCATCACTAGAAGAAAGAGCAGATCTAGATTCAATAAACATGGACGAACTACATGGAATCTTCACAGCATATGAAATGAGAACTGAATAGGAAAATCCAGATATAAAAGAAGCATATTTCAAAGCATACAAATGGTTAAAGAAAAAGGGAAATCAAAAGGAACATAGCAACAACAGTGACTTCTCAGAAGATGATGAAGAAGAAGTGGCCAACTTTGTCAGAAGATTGAACAAGGGAACCAACGACAGATATAAAGGTAAGCTTCCATTGATTTTTTTTAATGGTGATGGTATTGGTCATTTCTCTAACAAATGTCGCCATAAGAAAAATAAGAGGAATGATGAAGATTACTCAAATAGAAAAAAATCATATAAAGACAAAAGAACCAAAAAGAAAGCTTTTGAGAAAAGCGTATGCACCAAAGAAGACATCTCCTCATCAGATGAAGATGAAGTTAGTGACAGTGAGACATAAATAGTTCTATTCATAGAAGTAGAAGACTCTGATAAAGAAGACATCGAAGAAGAATATGAAGAGGCAGAAGTTGACTACCGAGAAGAATTGTTGAGTGCCATATAAGTTATAAGAAGAAAAAACAAGAAAAACAAGAAGCTACAAGCATAACTAGAGAAGAAAGAAGACAATTAGGAACTAGAACAAATGATCGTGAAATTGAAGGTTCAAATAGAAGAAGATAAAATAATTGAAGAAGCAATCAAAGAATAGCTAGAAGAAAGAGACAGGATCATTGTAAATTTGGAAGCAGACATTGTCACATTGAGAAAGGATATTCAAAATAAAAATATGTAGAATAGCTCAAAAGTTTTGGATGACATTATCTGCAGTTAAAAACCTCATCATGACAAGTTCGGACTTGGAGACAATCAGACAGAAAAGGGATAAAGCTCCAAAACAATAGAAGAAGAAACATATCCAAAAATTTATGCAGAAACAATCAAATAGTATATGAAGTTACAAGGAAGATTACAGGGACACTCCTCCACTAAGAAGATTCAGATTTTAGAATCAATGACAGACATAAACAAATAGGCCTCAAGATGAAGAAGGATTCATAAAAGTAACTCCTTTCAAAAGATCTTCAACTCCCAGGTATCAAACTATGTTTTTTGGTTTATGTTATGCATGAAATAATTTTGGACATAAAGTTGAAAATTGCAGAGCTAATAGGAGGAACATAAAAAACTTTGAAACTCATACACAAAATGGTTATCCAAGAAGGCCTATTGAAACACAGAGAAGAAGATGCAATAGGTTTGAATCATTGAGCACTGAAGTGGAATGCTATAAGTGCAACAACTTTGGACACATGAACAAAAATTGTAGAATGGTAGTCCCTCCTAAAGAACCACAATAGAAATACAATAGTCACAGACAATAACCTCAAAAGAGAACATGGATAAGAAAGAAGAATTAGTATAGCAATGAAGAATGCACACTCCCTCTACAAGCTAAGCAAAAGAAACGTGGTTGGTATGTTGACAATGGTTGTTCAAAACACATGACAGGTGATAATGACAAGTTTCTTACATTAAGAAAGGAAAGAGATGGATCAGTCTCCTTCAGAAATGATGATTCAGCTAAAATAATTGGAAAAGGCATAGTCAGAATTGGAAACAAGAATATCAACAAAGAAAATGTTCTACTAGTAGAAGATATGAAACATAATCTTCTAAGTGTAATTCAAATGTGTGACCAAGGTCATAAAATTACTTTCGATTCACAAAAGTGTGATATAAGAAAATAAGGTTCAGGAAAATTAATTGCAACAACTGCAAGAACTTCAAACAACATATATGTATTAAGTGAAATTGGAAATGAAAAGTGTTGTCTAGGAAAGGAAGATAAAAGTTGGATATGGCACAGAAGAATGGGTCACATACACTTTGATAACCTTGTCAAATTCAACAAAAAGGAAGTAGTTAGAGAAATGCCTCAGATAATGAAACCTACGAACACTTTATGCAAGCATTGCCAACAAGGAAAGAAAACAAAGACCAGGTTCAAATCAAAGGAATATTCAATGACAAGACCACTGGAAATTGTGAATGTTGATCTAGTTAGACCAACTACAACAAAGGGTTTAAAAGGTGATAAATACTTTATGGTATCGGTTTATAATTATACAATAATAATTGTAGTTTTCTTTCTTAGGAATACGTCAGAATCTTTTGAAAACTTCAAGGTATACAAGGAAATGGTTGAAAATGAAATGGATTCAAAAATCAAATGTGTAAGATCTGATAATGGATGAGAGTTCACTTCAAATGAACTTATGTACCACTGCAGAAGGCATGGAATAAAAAGGAAATTCTTCATTGCTAGGACACCTCAACAGAATAGAGTTGTTGAAAGAAAGAAAAGGACAATACAAGAAATAGCTTGAACAATGCTAATGGATTCAAAATTGACAGACATTTTTTGGACATATGCAATGCATACAATAGTTCACTTTCAAAAAAGAGTAATGCTCAGAAACAAAAATGTCAAAACCCCATACGAACTATGGAAAGGAAGACCAACAAATATGAATCACTTCAGAGTATTTGGAATCAAATGCTACATCAAAAGAGAAGATGGCAAAAATGGGAAAGTTTGACTCTTGTGTGTGTTAGCACTCTGTAAATTTGTTTAGATAATAAAAAAAACGACATAGGTAACCTACAAACCACTTTAGAGTTGGGTACTAGCCTTCTTAGCTCAGTGAGGGCTCTCTCCTGTCACTTGGTTTTTAATAGATGAGTTTTCTTTAACAATTCAATGGCTAGGTTTAGTTTCTTTTAAGGTTTTTTTATAATTTTGCTGGCAAGGAAGGGGAGGGACACTTAGGGCTATGGAGTCAAACTTCTGAAACAAATGGAAGCACTGACTGGTCGATAGAACTCTCCATAGGATAAAGGCTAAATGAGGTGATAAATCTGAGTTATAAATTGTAAATTTGCAGAGTGTAAGAAGAAAGGAAAAACATATAATTGTATCATAGAATTAAATTATGACTTAGTTAGGAAGAACTTAACACTGTTTAAATTGTTTAAGCCAAGAGCATCACAAGATTAATTTTGGGCCTTTAACTATCCAATTTAAACGCAAGACAATGTAAATTAACTCAAGAACACGTGAAATACATGCAAAGAAAGAAGACGAAACTCAGACCACCACCATTAGAATCTTTTCATGGAAAACTCTGGACATTTGCATGTGTATTCTATTCATCTTCAGAAAATTACATTCAAGTTACAAATAGCTAAAATCGTGCCCTTGCACTTTTTCCAACCCCTAATACATTTGGAAATCCTAATATGTATACAAGCTGAGTTCCTTCGGTTTGAAACCGATTACAATGATTAAAATGAAACATTTTGGTTTTGAAACTGATTACAATAATTACATAGAAGTGTTTCGATTTTGAAACCGATTACAATAATCAACAAGAAAACGTTTCTTGATCTGGATTCTAGCTCCTCTAGTGTTTCAATTTCTTTCTTCGCCACTTTCTCTGCTCTGGTCTTCCACGTGATCTTTCATATTTAGTGACACCTAGACATCATTTACTGGATCCTGGAAAACTGCATTTTGTCTTACCCAACCGCACTATCTCCTTCCATTGAAAATGAGAAGGGGTATCATAATCTATCATTTCCTTTATCAAAATCTCTAGGTCAATGCAAGAAGAATATGACATGACTGGAAATCCAAGCTTGACTGCTTTGAACTGATTCAAAATTTCAAAGTCTGTAATCAGATGCTCAACTAATGTAGCTCCTTTCAGATTTTCCTCCATGGTTTCGAACTTGGAATGATCCATTATGCACTGAGTCAAATGAGCATTGTATTCTTCCTGATCATACAACTTTCCCTTGCCATCCCAAAATGGTGGCAGCCCTTTGATAAACAATTCTTCGAACAAATCCTTGAACTCCTGCACACTCTGTTCCATCTGCGTTGCCTTGGTTTGGACCGATTTCAACAGGTTATGTTTAAAAATAACCCTCATGGCCCAAATAATCAATGTAGTTTTGTCTTTAACCCCAATAGTCTAAAGGTCTATAGTAGGAATGGAGTTGAGTAGATTTATGGCATTTTGAGCCCATTCTGATGGTTTCTTTGCTAATTTTTCATTCAAAACAATGCATCTGCTTCTGGATATGATGGCTATACTGTCTTTATCATTAATGAAATTCAAATATAATTTGAACTTGGAAGCTTGAGTAGCTATAGAGTCCCAGATGATATGCTCGCCCCCTTGCAACAGGCCTTTGCCTCTTAACCTCATCTTTAATTTGTTTATTCTTTCTTGTAGGACTTAATTCTTTTTTTGAAATTGAGTTATCCTTTCATCCTTTGCCTGCATTTCCTGCTTCAATTTCTCTATGCTTCCTTTTATCCCTTTTATTTCTCCTTCTTTCAAGCTAACTTGTGACATATCTTGGACAAGTCATTTAGTGTTTGACCCAACTTCTGCAATAAGAGCTACAACTACAACCTCATTTAGCAATTATGTCTTCTCTTGTGACCATTTCACCTTTTCTCATTCTAGCTGCAACACCCTAGCCTTGTAGTCCAATGTCTCTTGACGAAGTGTTTCCTTTTCCTATTCTAGAACAACCAATTTTGTTGTTTGTGGATGCTATGTAGCAGACATCATCAATTTCTTCTTCAAACTTTGAATTAACTTGTCTTTCTCATCCAATCAGGATTTCAATCAATGGGGGCCTTCATATTCCAACCTCTTGACCTGATTCTTCCAAGCTCTGCTAGATGCTTTTTTCTGCCTCAATTGTCCTTCCAATTTCATTGCATAAGATGACAGCTTTGAATTCTTCAAGATTAAACTCAAGTAATCTGAATACAACATATCACTGGTATGCTTATGGAATTTGACCTTGTCTGGAGCACTTATGTTATCATATATTATCTTTATTTTAGAGACTTTGTCTCCATCTACAAATGCAATGTTAAAGGTCCTCTTTTCAACATCCCTGACTGTGTACAGAGAAGATTTATGCTGAGAAAATTTTTCCACTTCAGGGACTAAATCGCTCATCTCACCCAGAGTTATATTACCCTTCTCAGCATACTGTTTTTCCAAATCTTCTTTAGATTGATAAACTGCCTCAGATGTTTTATCAAAGATATATTTCATTTTGCTAAAGGTTCTTCAGCTACCTTCACTTTGGAGTTTACTTTCCTTTTCAACTTCTACACTGCTTGTACCACTTTCCACCATATCTATATTTACTTTTTCTCTGGGCTGTTCTTCCTCTAAATACACAATCTTTGTTGGCTGTGAAACTTTCATCTTCTTAGGAGCAATCTATTGATCATTGATTCCCATGGCCTCTGAACTGATTCTCTTGCTATAAACACTTATCTTAGGGAATTTGATTATCAGTTTCTCAGAAGCTTGTTGCATTTGACTTTGTTGCAGGGTTGCCTCCACTTGTTGTGCTTGAATTGGTTGCAATATTGCTTCCATATCAACACAGACTTCTATATTTTCTATCTTATCAAAACCCTCAACCTGTTCATGCTCATAAGGTGCTTGTTTGTTCATCAATATTCTATTGGATATGATTTGATGTTTATCATACCTTCTTCCCTGTGGCTATGCAAAACCAAAATCTTTGAGCTTTGCCTGAACTTGAGATAAACATGATCTGGATTTGACAATGAAGGGGCCAATGATAAAAGGGAACTTGAGGTTATAGGATTTTTTCAAATTCAGGAAATGCTTTGTCTCAGATATGATTCTTTGCCTGATGAATTCAAGGGAAAATATTCCAGGAGTCAGAAAAATGGGCAATAGGTAAGGGGATTCATGACAACTATAAACCCAGATTAATGTTGAGTGCATGAATAGTACCCAATCCCCCACTATGTTCTCTAGATTTGGTTGTAGATAGATCCTCATCTCATCCAAAACTCTAGGTAGGCTGGTATTGAAAATTAACTATAAACTCTAGACATTAATTTGTTTATGAAGATAAGTAATGTAATCCTTTTACATTCAGTTGATACAAATGTTGCTTCAGGAAATTCTCTCTTGTTGGTTTAGAGGAAAATTCTCAAAAAATAGGTGTAGTATCTGAAATGTCTTAGAGAGAAAAAATTCACTAGTTGTTTATGGATATTATCAGCTAGGAATTGATCAAAACTGATACGGACTAACAGACCAGACTCTGACTTTAAAAGGGTCAAAAGGAAACCAAGCATGACTTCAACCACATATTTTTCATTGTCTAGACCTAAAACTTGACTCAATAGGGAGCAAACCCATTGGACTTCGATAATCATTATATTTACATTCATCGGCAAAGACAGACCTTCTGAAAAATGTGTAGGTTTGATAATTGTCTGTAAAAAAATATCTCGGACCTCTAATGGACATTCTCTATATACCCTAATAAGATTTTCTTCATTGAAATGTTCATAAATTGCGGGAAAAGACTTTAGTATATCGAGGGACTCTCGAATTGATAGACTCTCTACTCTACACATGACCTTGGACCCTCATTTATTCACAATGACTCTTTCTTCATGGGAATATTGTTCGGTGCACCAACCTATAAATTTGGGAAACGAGAAAGAAATTTCGACAGCATAAGGGACTATGGTGGCCTGGACTACTTCAAGGAACGATATACATCTTCCTACTTTATCAGACATGTTTCTCCCGGACACAGAGATAGGAGCAATTGTGATTTCAGTATAAAAACATATGAATCTCGACCAATCAGGGCTTCTTCATTTTCCACATGATCTTGTTTTGTTACAAATGTTATGATGGGACCCATGGTTGTGATGAAACATACCTGGAAACGGGTGACAATGGCATGTGGTTGGTGTACCATTGAGATGCAGGTGAAATACAGTGGTCGTGCCAAGGTTGTAACAGTCCAGTGTTCGAAATAATAATAAAATAAATGACAAACTGCCCTTTTATACTTTTCCAAATTTCGGGGGCATGAGAAACTAGTTTGAGGCAACCCGCTTTTCACCCCGAAATGTACCTGGTGATGCAACGTAATCCTAAAAGAAAAATGTTACACATCAACATTACTCACTTTGATAAGTGTCACATGTTGCTCACAAGTGTCGCAAGTGTCAAGCAAAGCATACTTCCATGATGTCTATGTCATACTGATAACGACATTAAGAAGACACTTAAAATGCCTCAAACACTTGATCTGAAGGAAGAGGAATGGTTAACTGAAGTTAAGTGCCTCTTTCCACCTGAAAGAATCACTGAATCTAGGTTTTTAGAAGAGAGCGCTCCCCTATATCTCTCTTAAGAGCGCTGGCTCTCCCCTCTAAACTTCTAGGGAGCGTTATAGAACTGAACATCCTTGTAATAGGAGTGCTATTGATTTTAAGAGCGTTGGCGCCCCCCTAAAGCCTACTAGGGAGCGCTATATCACTCTGATGGCCCTTTTGAGGGAGCGCTGCCTATTCTGGGCAGGAGTTGGTCTATTGAGGAGAATAAGGAGAAGATCTTTCAATCTTGGAAGGCAGTTGAATTCGAATTCCTGGTTCAGCCATGATCTTAGGGAAGATCCCTAAATCAAGGAGGAAAATCCTCAACTTACCCTAAAGATACCTCAAGAGGTTAGGCCTCTCTAAACCTATATAAACAGGCTCTATCATGGTGGAAAGGCGGAAGAATCAGAAGCATGAAACCTATGATCTCATAGGAAACACGCAGTGAACTGAAGGAGAGTAATTAGTGAAGTTGTTGTCATCCAGATTGTGGATCTTTTGAGCAAGGGTTAGACAAAGGGGATTTGACGAAGTTGCTGCACTTGCATCTACGGTTGTAAGTCACTTCCGTCATTGTTCTCATTAAATGACATGATTGGCCTGTTTCTTTCTAGTTTGTGTTTAATCTCACATGAACTTGTCTTTGATAGATAGGTCTATTTCAAGCTAATATCAGTAGAGTAGGAAGTGGTTGTACTCTTGTTTGTCTACAGGGATTATCAAGGAGCGAAAGATTGGAGCTCAACTCAGAGCGTGCAGGGACAAACATCGATAAAAGGTACTTCTTTTCTCCTTCCTCCTCATACATCAGTTTATATAGATTTAAAAGGAAGTCAGTGTCCATGATAAGTGTCTTCTGTCTTAAGAGTTAAGAGTCTAGCTCTCAAGAGGAGATCTGCCTGTCTGCAGGGAGATTTTCCTTCAACAGAAACTGGCAACTCCACTGGGGAGAATCGAATCGAAACTTTTGGTTTTGATTTTTCCTCATAGACCTTGTCTTACCCTTTGATTGTTTTCAGACCTTGTTCACCCCTTTTTGCTTGATTTCATGTGCTGATTGACTCCTTACCCCATCACACTTAGCTTGATTGCCAAAATTCGACTAAAATTTTGGATTTTGGACATTTTCATGAGATTTTTAAGCCTGGCGTCCCTGTGGCTGTGTTAACAGAGTGCCAATTCTCCCTGGATGTGGTAGACAGAGTGCTATAACACTTGGTGCCCCTTACACTAGAGCGTCAGCCCTCTTTTGGCAAAAAACCTTTCCAGAATTGCTTTTTCAAGGTCTAGTCTTTGTGTTTCACTTGTTGAGCCTCTCTATGAGTCAATGCTTCTTCCCACTAAACTTTGACATCCTTCCTTATAAGGAACAAATACCTTGCTATTTAGATTTTGTGGCCTTCTTCATTTATTTTTTGAGTTTTTCTGCTGTTGGGAGTTTGAAATCAATGCACTGTTTTTTTCTCTCCTTTTTGACTGAGAAAGTAACTCTGGTGAAGGACATCAGAAGTCTACAAATCATTTGTTTTTTGTTGAGGTCATTGTTCTTCAACATCTCTCTTTTGTGTGAAATTCTTGGTTTTCTTTGTTTTCTTTTTTGCTTCTTGTTTTCAATCACAACAAGAGGGTGTATTGTTTGTACGAAACATGCTTATGCTTATCTGAGTTTCCTTGATTCAAAAGGTTAAATGGAAAGAGAAGTGTCATTTTGAATTAATCATTATTCACACACAAACAATAAAGAGACATCTTCATAATTGATTTGCATATTAGAAGGCATTTCCAAAAAGTTTTAGCACCACATTGGATTTGATTGAAAAAAATTTGTTTGAGGACATTCCTTCTTAGTGTTTGTTAGTGAAAATAACTCTCTCTCCCTCCCTTAAATAGACATTCATCGAAAATAAATGACTGCTTATCATGTTTGATGCATTTTTGGGGATTGAGTCATCATTCCATTAGTTTCACTTTCATGCACCCCTTTTGAGTAAAGAACAACTATAAAATGAACGCTAATTAAAAACTATCTAGAACATTTTTTTCTTCTAGGATCCTCCACCAACAGTAGACTAGGATAAGTACTTTGGATTAGGCTGTGGGCATAACTCTCCAAAGTATCCAAAACAAACATTAGCATCCTGAGATAGGGAGAGTCAAATCCAATTGTCATATAAGTTTGCCTGGGATCCCCTTGTCACACAGGGGTTACGCACGAGGTCGCACTCGGGAAAGCTATGGAAATTATCCCTCCGTGGTTTGACTGATTGTAGTAGTTAGATCATATTATGGGGATCTCTTAAAGCTATACCCACAATGTTGAGTGGAATCCTTTCAAGTTGATTTTTGGCTAGATACCCTGCCCGTACGTTCGGACTGGACTGTCGACTATACCCGCCCAGGGGCTGACTGGGAATTGGTAACCTTAGTGGCCATAATCTTTAGGGTCTTACACAAGGTGACAGTGAAGGGAAGTCTCACTGTACCTGGAGCAGACATTGGTCAAACTCACTCGGGCTCCTTGGAGGGTAAATCCACAATTATTGCATGGAAGCTTGCACCAAGGTGAAAGTCCGTTAAGCAGGTCGCCATTGTAACTATTCCACCATATCCCCACCCCTTCTTGACTTGATCACGCGACGTTGGATTTCATCACCAACTAGCACGGTCATCGAGAGAAGGTTTTGTTTTCTTGGTTGTGATTCCTAGATTCTATTAGTGTATGCTGCTTCTTTTCAGTAGTTGGCCATAGATTTTTTTCGCCGACTCTTTTTCACCAACATCGACCCTCCACGCCATTCGCGGAGGCTACAGGGACTTCCTCCAGAAAATATGGAAGAGAATACCCCTTTACCCCCTCATTCTATGGAGGAATCTCCTCAACAACGTGAGGTTCACGACACTATAACCTCCCAAGAAGAAGTTCCCACCCCTTTAGAGAAATTTAGAATTGTTTCAGAATCTCCAGAGGCTTTCCGCATTCATGAAGGATATGAGAGACGTGTTCTCCAACTGAATTCAGCCAGTGAATTCATCATCATCAATCCTTCTGACGTTCTGACTGGGTCTCATTCAAACCCTCTAGTCGACGACCCCTTTTGGACCGTAGAAATTGTTCTAGGTCCACCACGCATGGTGTGGGATCTTTATGGAACAGGAATAGGTGTCAATGTGCCTATTACCTACACCATACCCTTAAACCATTTTACCGGTACTACCATTTTTTCAGCTACACCGTCCGTTGATCCGAACACATCATTCGTTGGCCCAAGGTCCACTTTTTCTCTCCAGACGGATCACTCTACAATGGTCCCTCATGTTCTGACTATTCCCGCCGGTAATGTGGTGGTTAGCCAAGCTGCAATTGGCAAACCACTAACACCTAGACCTTCATCATCACTCCCTTTTGGGTACAGATCATTGAATTCTTTCATTGTCACTACTACCCAAGGTATGCCTGGAAGTTCTATACCCATACAACAACCCGGAGGGACCGGTCTTGGTGGCCTTAACCCATTAAGTAGCATCGGTCAGTCGTTTACGTCTGGTTCCCAAATTCCGGGAACTCCACCTCAAGCTGGGGGGCATCCTCCCACCGGAGGACAACTTCCATTTGGAGGGAACCCTCATGCTGGGGGGAAACCTCAATCCGGAACCTATCATCAACCATATGGACAAAATGTGTCTACCATGCCCAATCCATGGAATATCCCTTTTCTAGGAAACCCATAGTTCTCGGGGGTACACAATCCTCAAGCTCCACAACAACCTCTTCCCCCTCAAGGGACCCATCTATATCCTCCTTATGGTCAAACGCCAAATCTGGCTTATAATCCTCAAAACCCATCCAGTTATCCTCCGCTCGCACATGTTTCTCGAACCCCTCAAATCCTGTGTACCCTGGTCAACACCAACCTTATACAAGAGGACCCACTGGTTACAATTATCGGCCTAACCCGGTGTATGGTCCTACTGGTGTTCCTATGCCACACCAATATTACCCACAGGTTAACCGACAACTACCTTTCCTAGCAACTCTGGACCTCCCAGACTTGTCCTAGTTAACGAATGATCCTATTTTTCATTCTCCGGTTTGGCCAGCTATAGCTAAACTTCCTTCTGATATTCCAAAATTCGATGGAAAGTTCAGAGAAGACCCAAACAACCATGTGATGAATTTCCATTTGTGGTGTTCATCGAACTCCCTCATGGACGATTCTATATGTTTGCATCTTTTCCAACGAACGCTTATGGGTTCTGTAGCAAAGTGGTATATTGAACTACCACGTGCTTCTTTTCACAATTTCAACTCCCTTTCCATGTCCTTCCTCACACACTTCCAACTACCCATTTGATACGAGACGGGTATCGAACTATTGACCTCCCTTCGTCAAACAACCTCCGTACATATCTCTAATCATATTCATGAATGGAGACGACGACGGAAGTTAATCAAAGCGGTCATTCCTGACCAATTATTGGCGGAATGGTTCACTAAATCACTGTTACCCCAGATCGCTTGTGATGTTTCTATGGGTGGTGTAGTCACCGAGGAAGAAGCTATTGCTTGAGCTCAGTACCTAGATTTGGTTTATTCACAATCCGGTACTCTGTACGAATTGATACCAAATGCTACCCATGCCACTACTGACCCATACAAACCATCGTCTACCTCACACGTGGATGGAATCATTGGCTCCTTCAAAACCCAATCTACTTCCCAGCCGACTGGAACAACCTAGCGGTCCATTTCGACGTCTGCTCCCAGTTCGACCACACCCTCTCCTACCTTCCCTAAAACTTATGTCTCTGAGGTGAATACGGTCCAATTGACCCCTTCACAACAATCTGGAGGTAAGAAGAAAGCAAGAAATAAACCGAAGAAAAACAAAAACAATGAACAACCAAAAAATCAACCTCAAACCCCTGCTGTTGGAAAACAACCACAACGGAAACCAAAATTCCCATGTCTCATTTGTGGAGATGATCACTACACGCGAGACTGTCCACATCACAATGAAGTGGCCAAACTTTTTAAGGGAAATTCACAACCCACGGTGCTTACCTAGCCTTTTCCATAGCAGCAATATTTGGTTGCTCAAACCCCCACTCCAGGGGGCAGTTCCAACCAATCCCATGATGAGGCCTCGACAAGTGCCCACATTTACATGTTTAACGGGATTAATCTGACCACTCACACTACGACATATGACACACCGATTAAACCTGATAAGCCGAAGACTACTAAAAAGTTCCTTGCCGGACCCACCACCATCTTTCGTTAGTCCTTCGTCTGCTAGCCCTCCGTCCAGACCACTCCAGATCAAGAAACCTTCATTTAACTCCATCCTACACCCTCCCAAGAGCACTATCCGGAAATCTACCTTTAATTCTAGTTCACGGGCTGCCCAAAACTACAACATCATTGAAGATTTGGCTCAAGCACCGTGTGCTATGTCTGCTTTGGAAGTTCTACAACACTGTCCCAGTCAACATAGAACGCTCTTGGCTGCCATCGACGCTTTCAATCCTGAGTCATCTAATAACCTCACGTTTAATCTGGATGATCATCAACCTCGACTCTCCCACCAACTAGCTTTTCAAATCGATGTTGTTGTTCACAATCAACAAATCCACCGAACTATCTTGGATGAGGGAGCCTCTACTTGTGTCATGTCTTTATCTTGTTGGAAAGGATTGAAATCACCCGCCCTTAACAAATCCCCTATGATGTTATGTGCTTTCGATGGGCGAGGTTTTCATCCTCACGGACTTTTGCAATCCTTAGCTGTTCAATTGGGCGGAAAAACTGTTACTGTTGATGTCGAGGTGGTCGATGCCCCCCTCCATTACAACCTACTACTTGGAAGAAGTTGGTTCTACACTATGACTGCCATCGCCTCGTCGGTGTTTTGATGTGTACAATTCCCCCATCAAGGAAAAATTGTCACCATCGACCAACTAGATTTTTGTACATCCGACGTTCGTGCCCCTGTTACCAACAACATTCATTTTTTCGGAGACCACAAAGTTACATATGAAAGCATTGGTGTTGGCTTGTTGAAATATTCTAGCTTTATGGGTACCTTCCCTACACCATTTCCACCCACCACACATCATATTTCCACCATCAATATGATTTCGACTATGGCTTATCAATCTTTGGAATCATCTAACCCTTGGATTGTACCTAGTCCTATGGAATTCGATGTGCTCGGTGACACCATGCCACTTAGCCCAAACAAGGCTGCATACATGGCTATTAAATATGCCTCTCCCTCCCCTGATAACCCCCATCTATTGGCACCTGATGCCTACTCGATGCCCTCATGGTTGGATTCCCTATCGTCTGCAATCGATTACATTTCCCACATTTTTCCTTCCGATGAATCTATAATGGAAATGGTTAGTATCGATGACGTACCTTGGGATGATAACCATCACTGATCCTCTTTTCTTTCGTCTCTAGAAGAAATTCACAACGACATACACTCTGTCTTCCCTCCTGATGTTACCAATTCTCCACAATCTCCCATCCTCACACAAGATACTCTTTCTGAGGAGAATATGGGTAATATCTCTACTATAATCGTTATTGATATTTCGATCAAAGAAGGCATTGTGGAAAACATTAACCTTGGTGCTAATTGCACACCCGAAGAAGTGGTATCTTACACCGCTCTATTTAAAGAATTCTGCGATGTCTTTTCTTAGAGCTACGAAGAAATGCCAGGAATTGACCCCTCGATCGTCATGCATGAAATCAAGACTTACCCCGGTGCGAAAAATGTTCGATAGAAACTATGTCTGGTTCATCCCAAGAAAATCGCAACCATAAAGGCAGAAGTTGAGAAACTTTTAAAATCTGGCTTTATCTACCCTGTCCCTTTGAAAGAATGGGTCTCCAACCTTGTTCCGGTTTCCAAAAAACAGGGGACCATTCATGTTTGTGTTAATTATCGGGATCTCAATAAGGCTTGTCCAAAGGACAACTACCCTACGCCCTTCATCGACCAGATCATTGATTATTGCACTGGGAGCGTAATCTTCTCTTTCATGGATGGTTTCTCCGGGTATAACCAGATTGAAATTTTACCTGCTTATCAACATAAGACAGCCTTTACTGCCCATGGGGAACTTTCGCCTATCAAAAGCTACCTTTTGGTCTCAAAAATGCTGGTGCTACTTTCCAGTGAGCCATGTCGTATAATTTCCACGATATCAAGCATATTGCAGAACCTTACCTCGACGACTTACCTGCCCACTCATCCAATCGATCAGATCACGTTGACCACTTACGAGCTATTTTTCTTCGATGTCAGTTTTACCGTATCTGCTTGAACCCACATAAGTGTATTTTTGTTGTCGAATCCGGTCAACTCCTCGGTTTCGTTGTCTCTAAAGATGGGATTCGGGTGGATCCCTTAAAGATTAAGGCTATTCTGGCCTTACCCCCACCTACTAATTTGACCCAACTCCAGAGTTTGCAAGGAAAAACAAACTTCCTTCGCCATTTCATTTGTAACTACGCTAAGATAACTAAAGGATTCATGCGATTGTTGCAGAAAAAAACCCCTTTCATATGGGATGACATCTCTCAATGATCATTTGACGCTCTCAAGAATGCCTTGACTCACGCACCTTTGTTGCACCCTCTAGAGTATACAAAGGAATACATCCTTTACTTAGTCGCTTCCACTTCCACTATTGCAATGGTATTAGTTCAGGAGGACTCCAACGGTGAGGAACATGTGATATATTACCTGAGCAAGAGTCTATCTGGACCCGAACTCTGATATTCACATGTAGAAAAACTGGCTCTGGCAGCCGTCATCGCTGTCCAGAGATTTCACCATTACATCCTACTACACACCACCACTGTGATTGCGGACTCAAACCCCATGTACCACGTCTTGACACGTCAAGTGCTCGAGAGAAAATACTCTAAATGGATCGTCATCCTTCAGGAATTCGATCTTGAATTTGCGAAGTCCAAAGCCAAAAAGTCCCTGGTGTTTGCAGAGCTTATCTGCGATCTCCCCCATGCTGATGAAGATATCGAACCTAGAGTTTCTCTCCCTGACGAAACTCTTTTCCTCATTAGCACCTCTGATCCTTGGTATGGAGACATCCTCCTTTATCTCCAAACCCAACACTTTCAGCCTAACACTTCCCATGAAGAGCGTCAACGTATTCACCACCATTCTCGCCGTTATCTTATCGTTGGTGACACCTTGTATCGTCATGGTATTGATACTATTCTTCGACGATGTTTGATTCATGCATAGGCTGAACGCGTTCTGAATGACTATCACCTTGGAGCCTGTGGAAGTCACCTTTCTGGGATGGCCACAACCCAAAAAATTCTATGTGCTGGCTATTTTTGGCCCTCGATTTTCAAAGATTGTATTGAGGTAGTCACAAATTTCCCACCCTGCCAAGTTTTTAATAACAAGGCATGCACCCACCCTATTACGCTACACCCCATTATCGCCATCGACCCCTTCTCCAAGTGGGGTATCAATTTTATGCAATGTAAGCCTACCTCAGCCGGGGGGCACAGTTATATAATCATCGTCGTCGACTACTTTACCAAATGGGCTAAGGATATGCCTACCTTTCTAAACAATGGTCGTACCACAACTCTTTTTTTTTTTAACCACATCATAACTCATTTTGGTGTACCACGTGCTATTGTCACCGATCACGGTTCACACTTTAAGAACCAGATGATGAGTGAATTGCATGCCAAGCTGGGTTTTCGCCATGAAAACTCATCCCCATACTATCCTCAGGCCAACGGACAAGTTGACACCATCAACAAGGTCCTCAAAACCATGATTCAACGCATGGTAGGGGAAAATAAGACATCCTGGCATCTACAACTTTTCTTTTCTCTCTGGGCTTACCGTACTTCCGTGAAAACCGCAACTGGGTTTACTCCTTTCCAGTTAGTGCATGGCATCAAAGCCGCTTTACCAATCGAGTGTGAGATTCCATCTCCGAAACTTAAAGTAGACCTCCTACCCCATACTTCTGCTGAAGAAGAAGGTTTCTTATATCTGACCAAACTGGACGAAACACGTCATGATGTTGCTCTTGTTAACAAGGCACATCAGAAACGGATAAAAAATCAATACGACAAATCCGTCCATCCTCGGACTTTCGCAGAAGGAGACTTAGTCCTCGTCTATGACCAGGCTCATGACAAACTAGGGACAGGTAAGTTAGAACCTCTGTGGCACGACCCTTACATTGTGAAACGTGTTCTTCACAGAGGCGCCTACGAGTTAGTCGATTATGATAGAATTTCCCTAGGAGAGCCCCGGAACGGGATTTACGTTAAAAAGTACTATGCCTAGATCACCTAGCATGTGTACGTTGTACATTATTGTATTTTAGTTTGGTGTGTTTGTTTCTTTCGCATGCTCAAGTCTTTACCTTTGCCACTCATAACTGTGCCTTGTGTTTTCATGTGCAGATGACTTCTTCCTTACCTATCTTTGTCGGTTTTGCGGATGGCGCTAGTCGACACACTCGGAACATTGCTTCGGTAGCATGGATCATTTACCAATTTGACGAGGTGGTGAGTTCAGGAGGTATTTGCTTAGGACCAACGACTAATAACATGGCAGAATATCATGTTGTCATCGAACTTTTGACCCAAGCCTCCTCCCTAGGTATCTCTCGTATCATTGTTAACCTAGACTCCCAACTCGTGGTCTATCAACTCAATCGTATCTACGCTATTCGTAATCCTATCCTGCTACGTCTCCACCTACAAGTTCGTCGTATTGAACGAATATTTGATTACATAGAATATAGACATATTCCAAGAGAACTCAACAATGTTTTGGATTCATTAGCTAATTACATCATGGATCGGTATCTCGCCCATAGATAAGGTTTCAGGAAGGAAAACAAATTGTACATCACATGTAAATTAAAACACATCATTGTTTACAGATCTTTTGGCACTGTAAAAACTCAGAACTATATATATATACATAGCATGACTAAAAATGTTTTGATTACATCAAAAAAGTATTTGGAAGAGAAAAAATTTGGGTCTTTACACCCATACAACATTGTCCAACAAGCCATACAAAATATACGATCACCAGAGAGACTCTAATCTCTCTGCACTACATTATGCTGAGAGTAACATATCACTGTGCGCACTACTCATCTCAGTAGAGAATTAACATTCTCTGGCACCCCCACAGTGTGTCTCTGTATATGTAAAGGCACTTCTCTCCTCCGTAGAGGAGGAATTCCCATCGTAAGGCCTTGAAGGTTTCTTTCAACCTCCCGGAGACCTATCATTGGTGCCCCGGGATCTACTGCAACCTGAGCACCCCCGCAACGTCCTGGTATTGGTATCTCAGCTGGACGCAATGCTCCCTTGTCTGCATGTTGAAAACAATACATCCATTAAAAACTCTTCTATGTACCCAAAAAAATATACATATGTTAAAAACTTAAAACAAAAAACACTAGACAAGGTGTTGCTTAGTCTCTCACCTGACGCATCCCAATACTCCCCCGCTGGTAGAATCAAATCCATGCCCCCGTGAAAGTCCACCTCAACATATGGGAAGTCTTCTAGCCAAAGATATTGGCGTCTTAGCCAAGCAAAGAAGCCACTGGTGAAACGGAACTCTGACTCTGCCACTAGTCTCGGAGACAGACTAGTCCACCGTTCCATCCGTGGTTCTCCCACTGGTCGTACCACCAATGCAATCTGAGGCTGCATCTGGGGGATGGGCTCAAAGAAGAATGAGACCAAGAAACAACCATATCCAAACTACTTCTGCCCCATCCTACATCTCAAAACCTGGTCCTTCACGTTCCGAAGAAACCCTGTGCTCCAGTTAAACAGTGTTGGCTCCAAACACTGTACGCCATAAGCTACCTGTGATCTCGACGCCAGATGCGCGCTAGTGCTTCCTGTCACACTCGTGATGGAAAACAAAATATACCAAAGGGGTAACTCTCTGATATCCTTGATGGGGATTCTACCCCCCACAAGTCTTGCTCCTGGGACACAATGACGTGCCAGGTACACACCCACTTGCTCAGGAAGTTCCCTCTGTCCGGAAAAATCTATAGGAGCCCCTCTTTTCAAGAGGCCAGTCAAAAAATACACATCTTCCAACTCGATGGTGAGAAGTTGTGTTCCGATCCGAAACCCCTGCTCTGCAACATCCCACAAGCTAATTATGTGTTCAAGCAGAAGGGTCTCTTTCTTCATCTTTTGTAGCTTGAAGAATTTCAGAAGGCCACAAGCTCTCAATACGGCCCGTGTATGAGGACTCTGCAAAGAAGCCAAATCATCGAGATCATGCTCCCGTTCCTTCCACTCAATCATGGTCATTGCCAAAATAACCTACAAACAAAAAAAAAACAAAGAATTTCAATTATTCAATTTTTCGGCAATTTCTTAAGCAATTTAAAAACTTGAAATATATTTCTCATACTGTTCAAAAGGGACCACACCTTCCTTTTTATTACTCAATGATCACTACGCAGCAATAAAACGTTTTAAATTAAAATGATTTTCATAATGATTGCGTAGGAATATTTTTGAGTTTCTTATGGATTCTTTAACAAAAATGACCTATCTACTCAAGTATCAAGGCGTTGGCATCTATTCTACCACTCTCTAAAAGAGTTTTTGTAAACGAATGTCTTTTCCCCATCATTTTCAATAGAGGTCGATTTGATCTTTTTTGGAACGAACTAGGGCTTCATTCTTTAATTTAAATATTGTTGTGAAAACAAATTTTGAACCACGTAATTGAAAGAGGAGGAAATGAAGATCTACCTGGTCCAAACGGCGAGAGAAATGGTCAACCGTAGCTCCAGTATCAAGCAAAACAAGATCCACTTCCAAAATGAGAATCTCCACTGCTACAAATCCATATGCAAAATGAAATGGTAAATGAAGATTTTTCTTGTATTACTATTTATAAATTTCCATTTTTTTATAAGGTATAGTTATTGGTGGGTTTCTTTGACAATATAATGGCTTCACTAAACCTCTGGATTGCAGTTTTGACACTACAAGTTTCAAAGCAGTTTTGATCGATTGTTGACCTTGTCACATCCACGAGCATAGTCTTAGTTCGTTCTCAAGCTCGAGAATATAAGAACGCACCAGGTAGACTTTTATCTCTTTTTTGGACCCGTATGGACACATGAAAAAGGAACCCCCTGGAGTCACCTTTAAACTCTTTTCAGACTCTCTAAACATGAAAAGATTGTCGAGTGATCTTGCTTCATTTCACACTTGTTAAAAGGTTCGAAAGGGCATCTTTCGAATGGTAGTTTATCTCTTTTTCAGCCTTGTGAGAGTAACTGTACGAAAAATGAACTGAGAGAGTTATCTTTTAAATGTTTTTCCAAACTCTATAATCATGAAAAACCTTCGATTTTTCTGTCTTTGGACTCACTAAAACAAACATCGACAGGTCCATATGGGACCGAACCCTTACTTCTTCCATTTCGTTAAACAAAGGAAGAGGAACTTACCGAAGGTGAGTTATATCGAGCATGTGTTACCCTCCTCGAGCTTGCTAAATTAAAAAGAGGTACTTATCTATCTAGATGGGGGAAAATTTGAAAGAAGCAAGCCAAGCAGTCTCTTGAGAACATTACCAAGTAATTCTTAGAGTCACCCTTGAACACGACACTTTGTCTTTTGCACGCATTATAATCCACTGAACCTCTGCATTGAGTCAATCCTTTGAGTTTCTTTCACTCCTTTGGGTCACCTAACGTAAGTCACAACATCCACTGCATCATCAAATTTTGGTCCATGTCATGTTTCTGTTGTTGTGCCTCAGTGTTCAAGGGAAGTATTCGCCTTGAGAGTCAGCAATCACAAATCTCTTGTCTCAATACCCGTGTCAGTCCATGTTCATTTTATCTACCAATTACATCTCTATGTCTATTTCATCTCGTTGATGGGGGATACATCAAGGCCCTCCTTCGACGAGCCTATTCCTGTTGACTTCAACACATTATCTAGGAATTAGACTTAGAAACCAGTTAGTACTTTGGGACCTGCATGCCTCAATGGCAGGCCTCCACATGTCCGACAATAGGTTTACTTCATTGACCTCTAATCAGATGATTCCACGGATGTTCGACTTCATCTCATCCATTCACATTCGTTGGAATGTACTAGGGTACCTTGGGAATCATTGACATTAATGGTGATCTCCCTCGTGCTTGTTAATGGTCTACATCATTGACCGGTAATCAACTGGTTTCTACCATGTTCGACATCAGGACATCTATTCACATGGTTAGATTCGTACTACTTTGGGATCGGTAAGAAGACCCTGGGTTGAGTGATCACTTTGATATATACTTTGCCCAGGTTGCAAAGGAGTTTCTCTTGAACAATGACACATATATTGTTACATAGATCCACTTTGTATTGGTCGTGGCTATGTCTTGTCATCTCGTAGATCCACTGTGTATTCTTCATGGCTAAGATCAGTTCAGGTCATCAGAGTATAGATCCACACTGTATCCTCAGTGGCTATACCTTTTGTTAATACAATTATGGATCCGCAGTGTATTTTATGGCGGCCATATCTTGCAAGTCTTGATCACCCAAGCATAGGTATGCCTGCCTTGGGTTTGAAACATGTCATAATATTTGTTGGATGTTTGTGTGCAGCTTCTGTCAGGTTCTCTACATCTATACCCTTGCTTGAAAGTCTACAAAGAATTTCAGTTATCAGTTCTCATCTTCTAACTTCATACTTTGGGGGGCAATCTGTTACACATCAACATTACTCGCTTTGATAAGTGTCGCAAGTGTCACATGTTGCTCACAAGTGTCGCAAA
The DNA here is from genome assembly GCA_009831015.1 of Picea engelmannii. Lineage (NCBI taxonomy): Eukaryota > Viridiplantae > Streptophyta > Pinopsida > Pinales > Pinaceae > Picea > Picea engelmannii. The sequence continues at coordinate 362,868 of ML779806.1, forward strand.
TGTCAAGCAAAGCATACTTCCATGATGCCTATGTCATACTGATAATGACATTAAGAAGACACTTAAAATGCCTCAAACACTTGATCTGAAGGAAGAGGAATGGTTAACTGAAGTTAAGTGCCTCTTGCCACCTGAAAGAATCACTGAATCTATGTTTTTAGAAGAGAGCGCTCCCCTATATCTCTCTTAGGAGTGCTGGCGCTCCCCTCTAAACTACTAGGGAGTGTTATAGCACTGAACAACCTTGTAAGAGGAGCGCTATTGATTTTAAGAGCGTTGGCGTCCCCCTAAAGCCTACTAGGGAGCGCTATAGCACTCTGATGGCCCTTTTGAGGGAGCGCTGCCTATTCTGGGCAGGAGTTGGTCTGTTGAAGAGAATAAGGAGAAGATCTTTCAATCTTGGAAGGAAGTTGAATTCGAATTCCTGGTTCAGCCATGATCTTAGGGAAGATCCCTAACTCAAGGAGGAAAATCCTCAACTTACCCTAAAGATACCTCAAGAGGTTAGGCCTCTCTAAACCTATATAAACAGGCTCTATCATGCTGGAAAGGGGGAAGAATCAGAAGCATGAAGCCTATGATATCATAGGAAACACACCGTGAACTGGAGGAGAGTAATCAGTGAAGTTGCTATCATCCGGATCGTAGATCTTTTGAGAAAGGGTTAGAAAAAGGGGATTTGACGAAGCTGTTGCACTCACATCTACGGTTGTAAGTTACTTCTGTCATTGTTCTCATTAATATGACACGCTTGGCCTGTTTCTTTCTAGTTTGTGTTTAATCTCACATGAACTTGTCTTTGATAGATAGGTCTATTTCAAGCTAATATCAATAGAGTAGGAAGTGGTTTTACTCTTATTTTTCTACAGGAATTATCGAGGAGCAAAAGATCGGAGCTCAACTTAGAGCGTGCAGGGACAAACGTCGATAAAAGGTACTTCTTTTCTCCTTCCTCCTCATACATTAGTTTATATAGATCTAAAAGGAAGTTAGTTTCCATGATAAGCGTTTTATGTCTTAAGAGTTAAGAGTCTAGCTCTCAAGAGGAGATCTACCTGTCCACAGGGAGATTTTCCTTCAACAAAAACCATGGTTTAAATTTCAGGCTCGCTCTCCAAAATTAACCCCTGTGCAACTTCTCCCCCCAAAATCATCCTCGACCGTTGATCTTGAGAACTCACGATCTGTGATGTGTCAGGCCTGATCAACTCAGTGCTCTTTCCATATTTATCTCTTTCCTGCCAAATTTAGCCCCTTTCCTAGTTTATCAGGCTTCCAAACTGGTTTGGCATTCTGCTAGATTCTGAAATCTTGATTTCACACAAAAAAAAATTAATGGTGACTAACAGTGTGGACAAAGGAGTACTTGTTGGTTACTCAAGTACAAAAAAAACATACAAGTGTTACAATCTGAGGTTGAACAAAGTTGTGGAAAGCATCAATGTAACAATTGATGAAACAAGTGGACAATAATTAAAGGAAGAAGAAAATGAATCAATGGAACAACTTTACGAAGAAGAAGTATAAGATGAAGAAGAAGTAGAAGAGGAAGATGAAGAGGATAAAAAAGAAGTAGAAGAGCAAGTTTAGCAAGTGCCTCCAAATACACCTAGAAAATGAGTACAGAAGAATCATCCTTCAGATCAGATTATCGTAAACAAAGATGCAGGAGTTGAGACTAGAAGAAGAATTCTTTCACTAGAACAAACACACCTAGCACTCTTATCTACGATTGAACCAAGCAATTTCGAAGAGGCTAGCAAGGATGAATTCTGGAATAAGGCCATGGATGAATAATTGGATGAAATAGAGAAGAATGACACTTTGGAATTGGTTCCAAGACCAAAGAATAAGAATGTGATTGGCATAAAGTGGGTTTTCAGAAATAAATTGAATGAAGATGGATAGGTTACAAGGAACAAAGCTAGATTGGTATGTAAAGGATACACACAAGTTGAAGGAATTGACTTTGAAGAGACATTTTCCCAAGTTGCCAGAATGGATACAATCTGAATTCTTTTATCTTATGCATGCTCCAAGAATATTAAAGTGTATCAAATGGACGTGTCATCAACTTTTTTGAACGGGGAACTTGAAGAAGAAGTCTACATTGAACAACCAAAAGGATTTCAGTTGTTAGAAAACAAAGATTATGTGTGCAAATTGAAGAATGCCTTGTATGGTCTAAAACATACTCCTAGAGCGTGGTACTCTAGACTCGATAAATATCTACAACAGGAAGGGTTCAGAAAAGGACTTGAAGACATCAACCTCTACATCAAGGTAAATCAAGATAGTATTTTATTAATTGAAGTTTATGTTGATGATATTATTTTTGGAAGCAATAATGACAAGTTAAGCCAGAAATTTGCAAAGGATATGCATAATGAATTTGAAATGTCATTACTCAGAGAACTATCCTTCTTTTTTGGTCTTCAGATACATCAAAGCAACCAATGAATTTTTATTTCTCAAACTAAGTATATCAGAGAAATGCTAAAGAGGTTTGGAATGGAAGATTGCAAACCAATTACCACTCCTATGAAAACCAGTTGCAAGTTGAGCAAAGATGATGATTCAAATTCTATAGACCAGAGGAAATACAGGTCGATGATTGGTAGCTTACTATATGTGAAAAAATCCAGACCAGATGTAATGCAGGCAGTTGGACAGGTGGCATGATTTCAAGAAACACCAAAGGTATCACATGTCTTAGAAGTGAAGAGGATTTTCAGATATCTCAAAGGAACATAAGATTTTGGATTATGGTATCCAAAAGGAAAGGATCTATCACTTATTTCCTACACAGATGCAGATTGGGCAGGTTGCATTGATGACCGACGAATCACCAGTGGAGAAACGTTCTACTTGGGTGAGTGTTTAGTATCTTGGATAAGAAAGAAACAATCATCACTATATTTATCTACAGTCAAAGCAGAGTATATTGCAGCGATAGGATGTTGTACACAGGTTCTATGGATGAAACAAACTTTGACAGATATATAGATTGAGTATGATGAGCCCATTCCAATCTATTGTGATAATACAAGTGCCATCAATATCTCAAAGAACCCGGTGATGCACTCCAAGAAGAAGTGCATTCCAATCAAGTATCATTTTCTACGGGAATAGGTTGCAAAGAAGAACATCAGAGTTGAATATGTGGGAACAAAAGAACAAGTAGCATACATCTTTACAAAACCACTTCCAAGAGAAGCCTTTGAGTATCTTTGTCAGATACTTGAAGTAATTTCTACTCCAAATTCTTTTGAATGTTTATCTTATATGTCTTAGATTTACATGAGGAAGCACCATAAAGAGGAAAGTTCAGGTTGGGAGATCAGTTTCAGGAAGAGTTCAGTCAGGCAGAGTATCCCCAAGGACAGTTTAGTTAGGGGGAGAAGCCCCAGATGGAAAGATACCTTTGCCATTGATGACAAAGGGGGAGAGATTTATCAGATGCAGGATAAAAATGCTTGGAGAGAGAGCACAGAGGCATGGTTCCAGGGAGAGCAATGGTCACATGGGAGCATGAGTGATATGAATTCAGTATTGCATCAGAGTGTTGCCATCAATTCCAAAGGGGGAGATTGCTGATTAATTAGGTTGGTTGTCATTGATGTCAACCCTTGAAGAAAGTCTGGTAGAAAATTCTGGTAGCACAAAGGTTTGGGTAATGGACCCAACTTTGTTTGATGGATAATGGTATGAGTTTTGATATATTTGCAGGAAATACTATTCTAGATGGATAGTACAAGTCATGCCATTTTCGGTGGTATGTGGAATGTCACATAACTCCTCTCAGTTAGAGATTTATGGCCATGTGAAGTTGGAGAACCCTCACGAGTCATCTAGAAGCCCCAAAAGGTCAAAGTAGTCAAAGTGGTTGCAAAGAAGAAATTATTTAAATAATAAAGTGAAGTGATGAGTGTATTATAAGTCAAAGTGGATACAAAAGAAATTATTTAAAAAATAAAGTTAATGGAGAAATTACTAAGTGGACAAGTGGTTAGAATTGGGTTAGCCCTAAAATAAGGAAAGTGGTTTAAGATGGTTAGAAGGTAACCCCTTAGGAAGCTACATAAATGTATAAGAAATTATTTAAATAATAAAGTGAAGTGATGAGTGTATTATAAGTCAAAGTGGATACAAAAGAAATTATTTAAATATTAAAATTAATGGAGAAATCACTAAGTAGACAAGTGGTTAGAAGTGGGTTAGCCCTAAAATAAGGAAAGTGGTTTAAGATTGTTAGAAGGTACCCCCTTGAGGAAGTTRCATAAAAGTATAAATAAGAGGCAAGGGTCTATCATTTTAATCACACTTGAGCATATTGAATATCTATAAGTGACTGAGGTAACCAAAGGATATCTAAGGCGAATTTCAGATGGAAGGTGAAGTAAAGAAGGTTGAAATTCAAGGGAGGATAAATTCTTTTGATGACGCTTTCTAAGGTATGTTATTTACAGGTCATATCACCATTTTCGCAATAAAAAATTTTCTAGAATGACTCAGACCGTGAAATATGGAGGTCGTTGAGGAAACATATCCAAGTAGATGTGATAAAAAATTCAGCTTTTGGGTCGTTGTATTTTTGGCGTTACACTCCATGGAAATAGGGTTTGTGGCTAGTCCTAAAACTAGTCTAAAACATGTGTTCCGGGTAAAAACGTCATAACTTCTTCATAACAGATCCAAATTCAGTAATATTGAATGTATTGGTTAGAGTACAGTATGCGGTATTCTTTGTACCATTTTCATATCCATACAACAAATATTATGTGCGGGGAACACTATACAAGTTCACTCTCTAGAATAAGCCAGAATTCAACAAGGTATGCCATTTTTGCAATAACTCCTTTTCTGAGAGGTTCCAAGTAGTGAAACCTAGAGGAATTGTATAAAAGACACTGAAGAACATTGTGTACTATTTTTAGATCTTTATTCATTACAGGTACATAGTTATGATTATTTCAAGTCTCTTGTTGTTAAAGTTAAGGAAGGTTTTTATGTATATGATCATATACACTAGGTCTATTAAAGAGTTACAAATCAGATTTGGATGATGAAATTGATGAGGGATTTTGGTTGAGGTACATGTTGGGTACACGGTTGAGACAAGTAGTTGATGAGTTGGCACATACATGAGGTGGATAGTTGACGATGTTGGTACATCTTGATGAGTCATATTTTATGTGTATTTGATGCATGATTGGTACATATTTGGTGCATGGTTGATGCACTCATTGATGGTACAGGTTGAGGTATAAGTTGGTGCATGGTTGATGCAATTGTTTATGGTACAAGTTGATTACAGGTTGTTATAGGTTGTTTGGTGCAGGTTGATTGGTTTACAACAGTATATCTCACAGTGATAGTGTGACAGTGGTTCCATCATTCTACTTCTTCAACAGGGCAGTCGGACGAGGAAATGACAGGTGGTTGTAGCCACCTTTCGGTTGTAGCTGGAGAACATAGGGGGTTGTAGCCTCCTTTTGGTTGTAGCTAGAGAATTGGGGATTTGGAGCTTCCCTCAGGTTGTAGCTTGAGAAACTAAGGGGTTGGAGCCTCTTTCCAGTTGCAGCTGGAAAACAAAGGAAGTTGGTACTTCCAATGAATGTAATTCTTAAATACATATAAGAAAAATCATTATGTGGTTTTCTCTCGCTTTGGGTTTCCACGTAAAAACATTGGTGTACTGTGTATGCGTATGATTGCTCATTTGTTCATTGTTTATTTACTCTGAAACCATTGGATGATAATGCTACATTGATATAACACTTGCATTTTATGGTTAAAAATGATTAAATTGCTCTATTACTGATTCACCCCCCTTCTTAGTAATCCAACACTTTCACCATTCGACAATTCTATTCAATACTTATAAGATCATGTTTCCTTGTATCGTCAACCATCACAAATTCAAAGAGAATAGAATAATGAGAAATCGTTACAATTCAAAACAAGAGATAAATATTTTCCATTGATATGCTTTCAGAACAAAGCATTTCTAAAAGGGGAAGGCAATGTTAGTTACACACACACACACACACACACACACACATACACGCACACCTAAACTAGAGAACATATGATATTAATTATTAAAAGGTGCATCGCATAAAGACATGGTTTTACATGAATGGTCACCTTGCGGCCTATAAATACCAAGCTCATTCATCATTGTAGTCATCAACTCTTGTATTTTATTCAATATAATACTTTAATCAATATGGATTATTTCATGTTCTCCCATTTATTTTATATATTGAGTTTATGAACCAAATGGATTATTTCATGTTCTCCCATTTATTTTATATATTGAGTTTATGAACCAAATTGTTCATGTCATATTCAAAAAATGAACTATGAGAACAATAATGATCATCATGAAAACAATAATGGTTAATATTTCTTTCATATTTATTTTTTTAATGTGT
>ML779806.1:369371-407341 GCA_009831015.1 Picea engelmannii
TATTATATGTTTTATATTTGTTTTATATTTTTTTATTTATAAAATATTTTTTTAAACAATGAAAATAATGACCATCGTCTTCTTTCATATTTAGTTTTGTAAATGTGTGTTTCTTTTTTTTTTGTTTCTTTTACTATATTTTTATTTGTTTTATATTTTATTATATGTTTTATATTTGTTTTTATCTTCTTATTTATAAAATGTTTTTTAAGATGATAATGACAATGAAAATAATAACCATCATCACAAGAACGATTATGATGATAGTGACAATGCCAAAAATGCCGACAAAGATGAAGATGATGGAAAATTTCAATTATGAATTGCAAAAATTATCTATATTATTATTTCATATAATGCCAACTCTTGAGAAAAATAAGGTTTTTTCTTTTTGCATTTTTTTTAAATGGCATGGAAATAAACTTTATTAATAAACATGTCGAAAGTATAAAATAATTTCCAATCAAAACAAATATTCTAAAGCACTTAAAATATGTTTATTTAATATCAAATTCAGTTATATACAAAAGAAAAATATGTTTATTTAACGTCAAATTCATTTATATACAAAATAAAATTAGAAAGAGGAAATTTTTTATTTTTCCCTCGACAAATTTCACTTGAGGGATTTTAAAATAGCGACCTCCCTAACAAATATCCTAAAGCACTTAAGATATGTTTATTTAATGTAAAATTCATTTATATACAAAAGAAAATTAGAAAGAGGAAAATTTTGATTTTTCTCTCGACAAATCTCAGTTAAGGGATATTAAGCTAGCGACCTCTCCTTAATATATAACATAATAGTAATATTGCTGAAGTGACATTGTCAAGGACTTGAGGCTTATTGGTGGGGGGTGGTGATTTTCACCTAGCGTATTAGAGATCAAACTTCATCAAGATTTAGGCCCGTTGTGATAAGGCTTAAAGGGTAGGCGGACCTCAAAGGATAGACTCGTGCTGAGTCACAAGTTATTGGTATATCTGGTTTGTGAGATGTTGGATATACTCTTAGGTTTATAGTGGCAGCCGATGGATTTGAACCTAGACCTAACCCAGATAATCTCGATGTGTTACCAATTTCCCCATGATTCAAAAAAAATATCACTGAAGCGACATCTATTGAAAAAAAAAGTCACATTATTTTATGAACTTTAATGTTAAAAAGTCCTTTTTAACACACATCAATTCAAATGTTGGATTTCTATCCAAATGTAGTAATGTTTATTAACCTTGTTGAATTTTAAATACAATTAACAATGCATTTAACTAGTGGGGTACAACACTCTTCAACAATGCATTTAATTAGTGAGGTACACCATTCTTCACAGTATCATGAATGATTTCACATAAACAAAGAGGAAAGTTTAACTTCAATGTTTAAAAGAAAATATACTTTCTTTTAAATGTTTAACTTCTTTTTAAGTATTAAAGTTTATTATTTAATTTTAATGTTCAACTTCTTTTTTAAAAGTTGAAGTTTTATTGGGATTGGATTAATGAATCTTTATTAAAATTATAATTTTTAATATAAAAATAAATCCTTATCACAATTTCATTATATATAATGTTAATATTTGATATTTACAATGTTATTGAATAAAAATAATTATTCTCAAATTTATTTTTTTTTTTATCAATATAAATAATTTTAAAATAATCAATTCATAAAAAAATTATACTACAATTTTTCTATTTAAATTTTTTTATAATATTGTTTTCTATTTATTGATGATGATGATCATGATTAACGTCCATTAAGACCGAATTGGTCTATCCGACCTTAAGAAGGTAAGTGATTACTTGCGATTCTTTAGAATTTTGTTTCTATGCTCGAAAAGCATTAAGAGAAGATTTTCAAGATCGTCATAGTTTTGTTGAGTTAAGAGGTTAGGAAGGTTAGTAGTGTGAAAAATATTTTGAAAATGAGATCTAATTTGGGTATAGGCTGGACAATCTAAGAGAGTTTTTTTCATCTTCAACCTTCTTAGTGTCACAAAGGTGACACACTCTTTCATCCCATGGTGTTTTAGGAATTGACCAACGCCCAGTTTCAATATGGAGCTCATGAGAATTTGTTCGTATCTTAGTAATGCTTATTTTTTTCTTTACACTTGGCAAAATAGATAGATAATTTTGATCTTCTAGATTAGGGTTGATTACATTCTTATAATACCTTAATTTTCTCTTTTCCTCTAACTCTTTATCACACCACACTTTCGCCTTAAATTTTGATTTGACATTTTTTTAATAGTATATGTATTCTTCAAAATGGTGTCTTCCATGATTCCCCAATAATTTAGCCAAGACTGGACATCTTTATGCCATCCTCACTTGAGTCAATGATGGTTACAACTCGATTTTGAAGTAATTTTGGGAAGCCTCTTATCTTCTATGTTGTTTAACTTGTTCTTGTACATTAGGTATCTAGTCATAGACATGCTCTCAATGGGGGAGAGGCTTGTTTCTAAGAGGAGGATGTGATAGGGCGTATTTCCTTTAATTTTGAGATTATAGGTTATAAATTTCTTTTTTATTTTCTCTATCTTTCTCCAGGATTCAAGAGAGATATTGCAGCCCTAGACTTCACATCCATAAAGAATAACAGGTGTAACAAGAGTCTCAAAGAGGATTTTATTCTTATCCCAACTCCAAAGATCAATTGATTTACAATTGTTTTCAAGCCCATAATAAGCTTTCCATCCCCCAATAATCCTTTTCTCAATGCTATAATTCTAGTTGAGTTTGTCGTGAATATAAATTCCAAGATATTTGTATGAAGTCACGTCCTCCAAGTTGATGTTTTAATATAGGAAGGTATGAGAAGTGATCTTATTGGATTTAATAATCATGACCTTAGCCTTATCAGTATTAACAATCATACCCATATTGGAGAAAAAATCCTTAAGGATTCTTAGTTGGTTTTAAAGATCATGGGACTCATTTCCATAAGAATGATATCATTGGCATCAAGAAGAATATTGATGACTATCCCAGTGAGAGTAGGGCCGACACAACCTGTTCTTTTCAAGCAATCTTCTAACTTGTCAATGTATATGCCAAAATGGGTAGGGGACAAGGGAAAACCTTGTTTGATTCCAATATTGCAGTTAGTCTCTTTTGACCATCCCTCAGTGTTTTTAAACTTAAAAATAAAGTTCTCATACATCCTTATTGCAACAGCCCTCAACTCGAGAGATACTTCTATCTCTTCCAACCTATTCCAAAGGTTTTTCCTAGGAACCGTGTCAAAATATTTTCTAAAGTCAACAAAACAACAAAAAAGATTAGTTTTAGTATTGTAGAACTTCTCTGCAATGATCCTAAAGGTAACAAGATGGTCCACAGTTGAATGATATATCCTAAACCCAACCTGGACTTTAGCTCTTTTACCGTGACTTTCTAGCCAAAGGATAATCTTCTTTTCCAAAATAATTTCATAAAGCTTGGCTAAAATCGGGGTAATCATAATGGTCCTATAATTAGAGGGAATGTTTCTATCCTCATTTTAAAAAATATGAACAATGAGGCTTTGCATCCAAGGTTTAGGGAAGCCCTACTTGACTACTAAATTGAAGAGCTTGTGTATGTGAGGGATAAGGATATGCCCTCCGATTTTAAAAATTTCAGCTTGGTAGCCTTCAATGTCCTTAGCTTTCCCATTTGCAAGTTGCTTAACCCTAAACACTATGTCATCTAAAGAAAAAATGTAGTCCTTTGTAGGGACAATAGGAATGGTGTACATGGCATTATGGAACTCGTAAAGACTTTTAAGGTAGGAATTCCAGTCCCTTAAGGGAATCCTATTATTTTCTTTAGTATTGCGGTTTAGAATTTGGCTCCAGAACTTCTTAGGATCCAGCTTATGTACTAAAGAAATCCACATTAACTATTCCATACTCTCAATAATTATAATAACCATCGCATACTCCTCTCCTATACAAAAAATAAATTATGTTTATATAGATATGGCATCGTGTTCATAAATTAAGATATATTTTGTGTAGTTAGGCTGATTTTTTCCTTCTTATAAAACAAAATTTGAAGTAAATAATGTTATTGCATAAGTTTGTATGTGTAAATTAAAATGTCAATTGAGTTTAGTTTGGATAGTTGTGAGGAATGATGGTATATTGAGTTCTTAACAAGTATATTATTGTAATTTCTTCAAGAATATTGTTGACTAGACTTGTGTCTTGAAGATTTCAATAAAGATTTTTCCTAGGGCTTATTTTTTTTTATGTAAATTAAAATATAAATTATTGATTTATTATTAATTTTATTTTATTTTAAAATATTAGTTATAATACCAACCTTCCTAACCTTTTATCTCATAAAATATATGGTTCTCTAAGAATATTTTTCTTTAATCTTTAAAATATAAAAATTAAATTTTGAAGTAAATAAAGTAATTCCTTATCATTTTTTCTTAAAATTTAATAAATCAAAAGTTAATTTCAATAAACATTAATAACCACCATTGTCATTATTATTTTATATGGTCCAAAAAACAAAATGATAATGATATGTCGATAGTGATAATTTTATTTTTATTTATATTTCCATTTAAATAACTTCTTATTATAAGAACCCAGTGGGGGATTTAGTATGGAAAAAAATATATGTTTTTGCATATTAAATCCCTCCACCTCCACCATCATATATATGAGGGTGAGGGGATTTAATATGCAAAACATATTATATGAAGGTAGGTGTGGGGGGGGGGCGGGGTGAGTTAATATGCAAAACATATTATATGAAGGTGGGGGTGGGGGGTTAATATGCAAAACATATTATATCTTTTTCATATTACATCCCCTCAATATGTTTTGCATATTAAATCCCCCCACCCCCTTCATATATATATATATATATATATATATATATATATATATATATATATATATATATATATATGGGGGATTGGATTTAATATGCAAAACATATTATATGAAGGTGGGCTGTGAGGATTTAATATGGAAAACATAGTATGTTATTATGTTTTTCATATTAAATTCCTCACCCCCACCCTATTTTGCATATCAAATCCCCTCACCCTCATATAATATGTTTTGCATATTAAATTCTCCCATCCTCACCCTCATATATATGAGGGTATTATATTTTGCATATTAAATCATTTACCCTCACCCTTATATATGTGTGTGGATGAAAAGATTTAATATGCAACACATAATATGAAAGTAGGGGTAAAGGATTTAATAGGTAAAACACATTAATATAATCAAAACTTAAAAAAATATAGTATCATGTAAAAATATACATATTAAATTTGAGATTTCTTTATATACTTTAGATTGATTTTTAAAAGTAATAAAATTTATATAACAATTATATTTAAATATAATAGAAAATCAAAACATTAATATTTTAAGTTTTCATATTAATATTTTATAAATCAATGGAATGTAATTTAAGTTAGAGTGGGCCTAATGGTTAAGAACATGTGTTTCCTCTTAAGAGGTCACAAGTTCAAATCGAGAGGGAGGTATGGTATGTATACCTCCGTAGACTTTACTAGTCAAATCGTTGGGCGGAGGGGGGTCCCTTGTCCCACAAACAAGGGGGTCTCATACACCAATTTGGTGTGACTTGGTCATTACCTTAAAAATAGATTATTAGTATTATTATAATTTAAATAGTTAGGAGTAAAAGTTGTTATATTTTTCAACACTTTATCATAGATTTGTTCTTAATAAATTAGTTATTAATAAATTATATATGATTTATTATCATCTCATATTTTAAGTTAGTTACACTTTTAAATTATTAAAAAATATAATAATATTCATTTTATTTTTAAATTAATAATATGGTGATCTTGAAAAGCTTTTCTTAATGCTTTTAGAGTACATAAACAAAATTTTAAAGAATCACAAGTAATCACTTACCCTCTTAAGGTCTGATAGACCAATTAAATCTTAGTGGACGTTAATCATCATCATCATCATCATGAAAATTATAAATTCATTTAATATAATTAAATGAACCATTTTTTTATTAAATATATATTAAGGTTAATTAAAAGACAACGAACACTCTTCCATAAAAGTTAAAATGACAACAGGTTGACGTTAAGATATCGATTTAAAACATAGTTACATCAATCATTATATGGTCATACACGTATTGCATAGACCACGAAAAATAAATGTGTTCAATTCTGGAAGAGAGTACATTATTGAAACATTATTAACTGGAATTGACTTGAATGAAACATATTCACTTACATGTCTTTATCAATTTTATAATTTATATTTGGTCCATACTAAAAGACATGGAATGTGACATAGACTTTGCGTTTCCTAAGTTAGACTATTTTATTTTTTGGGTTTTTAAATGAATAATGGAGTTACGTAAGTAGCTTTCAAATGTTATGTGGGTGTGTCTTTAATTGTATGTTTGGGGAAGTCAATAATATATGCTAATGGGTTGGTTTGAGTTGTTGAACTAAAATATATAAATAAATGTATATTATTAGTCTCTGCATTTTAAGTTTGGGGAAGTCAATAATATATACTAATGGGTTGGTTTGAGTTGTTGAACTAAAATATATAAATAAATGTATATTATTAGTCTCTGCATTTTAAGTTATAAGGACTACAGTCGTTGTACGTAATTAATAATATTTTTATTAAATATATAACTTTATTAGTTTAAAGGAGGTAATATTTGATCATTAATCAAAACATTAAAAAAATAGAAAGAACATCTCCACATGATTCTAGTAAATAAATAGAAAGAACATCTCCACACCATTAAATAAAACATTACAAAAGTAAATAATCAAAACATCTCCACAACATATAATCAAAACATTAAAAAAAACATTACAAAAGTAAATAAATAGAAAGAACATCTCCACATGATTCTAGTCATTTCTTGGATTGATGGATAGATAGAAAATTTCAGAATAAAAGTAAATGTTTTAAAAGATTAAAATTTCAGAATAAAAGTAAATGTTTTAAAAGATTAAAATTTCAGAATAAAAGTAAATGTTTTAAAAGATTAATGGATAGATAGAAAATTTCAGAACAAAAGTAAATGTTATAAATAATTAATTGACATATTAGATAGAAGATTTCAAAACACAAGTAAATAGAGAGAACATTTACCACTTGGTTGTAGTAATTTTCAATGGGTTTGAGTTTGACATCTTTTATAGAAGATTTTGATCAAATATAATTTTAGATATTTTATTAAATTTGATATTAATATTTATAAGTAATTAAATAGGATTTGAAGATATATAAAAGAAAAAAAAATAGTGTTTAAAGTTATTTTATATAGGGACTCAAGTAAGTATAGCAAGTATATCAATGTTTAGTTTAAGAAAGAGTTAAAAGAAAAGATGAAATACAAAGATACACGAATGAATTTGGTATATGATTATGAAGAAAGATAGGAAGAACACTTTTTCTTAACATTTGAGGTTGATAAATAATGAATACTACCTGGTAGTGAACTTGTACTCTAAGGAGAACCTAAGTTCAAGATTGTTAAAGAGATCCAATATTAAGTGCTTTTTTGAAATCCAACAAGATTCATGAGTGATTTTTTGAAACCCACCAAGATTCATGGATTTCTTCTTATCTATCCAAATAATGCACTAGTGAGAGAAGAGGTCTCGAGTGGAACTAGATATAGAGTTCTCTAATGAAAAGGGCAATGGACTTCCCATCTTGTTAATGAACCTATAATCTCAAAGGGCGAGCATCCTTAAATATGGAATAATATCTACCATCGAACTCATCACTTTTTTCAAATTAATTTGAAAAGTAAATGAAAGAGCACATTATTTCAAAAAATGGAACACAATTGATCCGGATTATGTTGAGAATGAAACGAAAAAATACCATTAGCATATAAATAAAGACAAAAATACAGTTAATATCACTTATGATAATGAAACACTAATGAAAAATATTTTGCAATTACAATGGCTAGAATGGTGGTAGTTATGGATGACAAGGGATGTGCTTGATACACTAGTTCGCAAAGTTTAGGACCCAAAAATTATTAGTATCAATACTAAAAAAGATGATCCTAGATGACCATATGGATTGATAATGAAGCAACATAATGAAAACAAAAATGAATCAAGAGTAAAAAAAATTGCAATATACATAAAGATACAAAATGGTTACAAAGGTGGTAGTGTATCTATGAGAAGAGATGTAACAATTGCATTCATTTGCAAAAACATATAATGAAAAGATAAAATCACATTTTATTTTAATACCAAAACCTTATGAGACAAACCCCCTACAATGCAATTACCCTATCCCTAAAATGAAGTTTAATGTAAACACTAAATTGTACAGAAAAGAGAGCATTTATAAGATCTGAACTTTTTGGTTTTTGATTTATTTATCTTTATGGAAAGAAATTTTTTTTAGTAAGTTTTGATGCACTTTAAAAAAAAACATCAAAATCATGAAAAAATCTTAAAAAAAAAATAGAAAATTTATGATCTAAATTTTTTTGATATCATAATCATAAATGACCACCTAAATAATGATAAACTATACATAAATAATAAATTGTCATTTTAATTTAAATTTCCATAATTTACAGCCGCATAATGATCAATCTCCATAAAAGCAAACATAATGATTTAAGATGAAAGTAAAAACGATAACAAATTTAAACTCTAAAATTAAGAGGGAATGATGATAGATTCCTTCTAGAGGATACATATAATGATGAAGAAAATTGGAAAAATATTATATTTAATTAAAATATAAATGTATGTCAAATACTATTAAATTCTAAAATTAATAGGGAAATTAAGAGGGAACGATGATAGATTCCTTCTAGAGGATACATATAATGATGAAGAAAATTGGAAAAATATTATATTTAATTAAAATATAAATGTATGTTAAATACTATTAAATTCTAAAATTAATAGGGATAGATGCTAGATTTCTTGTAGAGGATACATGTAATAATGATGAAGAAAATTGGAAAAATACATTATTTAATTAAAATATAAATGATGTCAAATACGTAATGTGAAATTTTTTTGGCAATCAGGGTTGGAATGGGAATAAATGCAGAAGTATGGGGAATAAGCAATGGAGGAAAATGGAAATTGTAGCGGATACGTGGCAAGCAGAATGAAGTGCAGGTGGTATCCATGCAAAAAAATGGCACGTGGCTCCTAGAGCAATTCGGGCATTGAAACCATTAAGTTTTTAAAAGTATTTTCATTCTAATTATACTTTGTTTTGCATAATCCATCTTGCTTTTATTTTCTTAATAAGATTCTGTAATTTTTCCTATTACCAGTAGTATAGGAGACATATACGAAAGAGCACAAATATCCCCATCACATGTAACTTGATATATTGTTGGACTCTGACTTGCCATGTTCAAAATTTATGTTCCTACCTTGTATGTTTTATCTCTTTAATGTATTTATGAAATTCATTCATAATGATCTATGTATACTTCCAACTGGATTTCATTCCAATATTTAGAGTTAAGTACAATTTTCATAGTCACTTCTTTAATTTTCCCCATGGACAAAGTAAGCAACATCCATTTCATTCTATTAAATAGATCATATGGCTTGTGTGTCTCTATATGTGTTGGGATAAACAAAGTTATATGTGGTGGAAAAGAAACAAATATATATATATATATATATATATATATATTAAGATTCTTTGATCTTCTTGTGTGATCTCTGTGCTTGCTAGTTTTTTTTCCATATATTGTCAGAGGTTGATTTGCAATTTCTCTCCAGGAAGAGGGCATCTTTGTATAGTATGAACTGAAAATATCAACATGTCTATCTAGTTGATTGTTTTTTTGGCAATGATAAAAAAATTTGAAGGTTTCTTAGAGAATTTCCGTGGTAATGACTTAAAGCAATACTAAACGATAGAAAATGTTTTTTTTGTTTTTTTTTTTGAAATAAAGGTTCATGGAAAATAGGACCAAGAATCACACACATTAAACATTCAAATTAAATAAACACAATTTCCTGACATCCAACATAGTTGAAGATCAAAATTTATGAGCACATAAAAATAAAATAAGATGATCGACATGCATAAAGAGAACTAATTTTGCATTCCGAAAACAGGGTTTCAAGGCACCATTGAGATTGTTCCCGAAGTAGTTTTCTTTGAAATTTAGCAAAAAATAATAATGTTTGTTACATATTCCTGGAAATTTAAATGAGTTTTTCATATACACTGGGATTGGGGCTCCCGCGGACCATAAAAGAAATAAGTACAAGAAATGGGATTGTACAAAGAAGAAGTGGGCGATGGTAGAGAGCAAGACCTGAAAATAAGAAATTGGCAGTTATCGGTGTTTGGTTAGACATTTCTATTTAAAGATGTGGAATAACTGGATTGATCAAAAAAGAAAGATGTGATCAGTATTGTAACGTCCCTGGCCATCAACCCCACTGCCGGACAATGCTACTACGTGGAAACATTCTCATATATATATATATATATATATATATATATATAACATGCATCATATCAAATTAACACATTGAACTAAACAATACAGAGTAATCACAGGATTACTGCTAACATACAGAAATAATGGAATTAACAGTAATTCATAATTGCAACGGAATACATGATAATATTGCAAGCATCAGAGACATGCATTTTAATTGAAATTAAACACATAATGATACTTATCTTTGAAACTGTAGTAACTCCACCAACTACGTGAAGACCTTCCACGAACCTCCCAGCCTTAGACCGCGCTTCTCATCACGCTCAGCAGTGGGCCACCCCTGAGCTAGGACCAAGCTCCACCCTGGGCAAGGGAATCCTAGACTAGGCTGAGGTTACAGGAAAACTACACAGAGCAACTGAAAGGATTCTCTCCAGTAGCCTTCTTACGCCCAATACTCACAGACTCTCATTCCCCACATGCCTATTCCACCTGGGAGTATACACCTTCACAAGCACATTCCATCAGTGCTTCACCTCCCTCTCTGGGTCTCAGCAATAGGTTGGATCAGGAATTCTCAGAGCTCCGTAGCTGGTGTTGGACTCTCTCTGGGAGAAAACCACTTCCCAGCAGACTCTCTCACCTAGAGAGAGCTGCTCACAGGCCTAACAACCTGCCTCTTCTACCATGGGCCTGACAACCCACTTCTTCAGCACACTCTTCGACTCAATTCCAACCGGGTGAGGGAAACCGCAACAACATCAACACTCAGTTGACACAAGGATGACGACCACAAAAGAAAATGGGCATAGGCCCGAAAATGGCAATGACCAAACACTAAGAAACAACACACTCAGGCGATTACCTAGGTGTCGGGTTCCACAGAAGACACAGACAGTTCATGGATTTCGGGTCTCTAGTGTGTGCATGAATATTTGCAAAGGTCGAATATAGAGGCCACAAAATTCACGAGAATACATTGGTCGGCTTCACGGTTCTCGCTTTCAGGATGCGTGACAATAAATTTAAGTAGAGGTCGATCATAAAGGTCTCACGATTTCAGAAGGAGGATTGGGAAAACTGGAAGAACGAACCCCCAAATCAACTGACGCTTCAACTTTTAACCGCGTGTGCCCAGATTGACACTTGTCTTCCTGTAGCTGCATGCATTCCCTTTTTCACTCGTTGGAGCTGCATGCGTTGCCTCTCTCAGGACTTAGGATAAAAACATGTTGATCACACAACTTTGGAATAATAATAAAATATTATTCTAAAGGACTTAAGCCCCTAAGATTAGCCCCTTTTTCCAACCTTTTAGCCCCCTTTCCCTTACCCACCTTGTGGAATCTTAGTCCCCCATCACTCTTTCTTCATGGTTGATCTACACACAGTGATGTTTAATCTTTATTAATGTTTTTCATAATTACATATATAAAAACAGGCTCCTGGCCTTTAACACTTAGGCTCTCCGGCCTAATAAACACATAATCCCACCAGCTTATCAATACTCATCTCACCAGCCTACAAAACATGATTCAAAATTCATAACATGATTACAACATGGCTCGTCCTTGGGGATATTACAATCCCCTCCCCTTATTTTTTCACTATCCTCAGTGTAACTTTTACACAACATCAACAAGATTTTCAAAATCTTCAAAAACATGCGAGTATTCTACCTGCATAGCATCCTCATGTTCCCAAGTCGCGTCCTCGAGACCGTACCAAGTCCAATGGACCTTTACAATCCCTATGGCTTGATTCCAGAGCTGTTTTCTTTTTCAG
The DNA here is from genome assembly GCA_009831015.1 of Picea engelmannii. Classification (NCBI taxonomy): domain Eukaryota; kingdom Viridiplantae; phylum Streptophyta; class Pinopsida; order Pinales; family Pinaceae; genus Picea; species Picea engelmannii. The sequence goes on from ML779806.1 coordinate 381,609, forward strand.
TCCAATATGCACACATGATGCACTTGCTGGACACCTTCTTGCTCCACCTGAATCACATTCCAATCAATTACATGATTAGCATCAGGTATATATTTCTTAAGCAATGAAAGATGAAACACATTATGTACAGTCATGGATGAAGGTAATGCAAGAATATATGCAACTGACATCTCTTTCAACTTCGGCGTACTCATTCTGTAAGAATCTTTCGACACTGAAGTTGCTCCAGGCATCAAGTTTACAGAGAATTCAATATCTCTCTTCGAGGGTAGTCCGGGTACCTCCTAAAATACATCCTCAAACTCTTTCTTACCACATGATCTTCAATATTTGAAACCTCATCCTTAGATGCTTCCTCCACATGGGCTACAAATAATTAACGACCTTTTCTGTAGCACTTCTTTAGCTGCATTACTGAGATTTCTCTGATAGAAAAAGCTCTGGGAATTTCTTGGACTGTTTTCCGATTTCCTTCCTCATCCAGGAAATTGAATGCCTTGTTACGACAATCCAAGATGGCATGGTGTTGGTCCAACCAGTCCATCCCAATTAGACATTCATAAGAAACTAAAGGTAGAATGTTCAATTCATCCTTTGTGCTCAGTCCATTCATGTCCACTGGACAAGATGTAACTAACTTAGTGACTTTTCTCTTGGTTCTTGTATCCAACTACACTAACCAAGACTTTTCATGTTTGCTTCTTGACAATTGCAAACTTTCCACCACTCTAGGATCTATATAACTATGGCTAGCCCCTGAATCAATTAAAATAGTAAAGGCATGGTTGTTGATCATAACTTCTAATTCAATCATGTGTGACTGATATTCAATTTTCTTTTTGTCCAGGGATGCGTATATCCTTAGCATTATACTGCCCATGTCCTCCACTGTTTTAGTTTGCTGAACATTATGGACAGCTCTCACTTTGACATTTTTGTGGGGGAAATATATGTACTTGTAGTTCCCCTGACAGCCCCAATACTGAATGGGCGTCTGTCTTGGCCTTTGTTCCCCTATGCCATCCATTCTTGGCTTTCTAAAAGATTGCTATCCTTGAGGACTATTCCTGAAAAAGGGTGGCTTAGTTCCCTTCTTCCTCTGATCCATTTGGAATTTCTTCTTGTCTTCCCAAGCCTTTCGGAAGGTAGGCTTCTCTCTTTGCTTCTCATATAATCCTTTCTCTCTTCTTATAGTTTCTTCCATAGTCTTAGGGCCATCATACTAGATCTTGTCCCCAATGGAAGGTGGAAGTCCACTCAAATACCTTTCAATCTTGACAGTCTCATCTTTAATGAACGGAACATACTTCAGCAATTCCAAAAACCTTCGTTTGTATTCATCAATGGTCATGCTACCCAACTTGATTTCAAAGAACTCTTTCATCTTTCTGTCATAGTATATTTTAGTCAAGTATTTCTTCTCAAAATACCTCTTGAATTACTTCCAAGTGATATATTTATCTCTAATGTGTTGCACCTGCACAAGCCGATCCCACCACATGAATGATTTTCCTTTCAGTTGATACATCAAAATTCTTCCTTCTGCATGAGAGGAATAATTCTGCAGTTGGAAATATTTCCTCATTCCAAAAAACCATGTTTCGACATCTTCCTCCTTCTTATGTTCTCGATTGAATGTAGGAGGCTTAATCTTGTTCATTTCACCCTTCAGCTCATCCACTCCAGATCTTGTGTGCTTTATGGTAGGATATGGGCTTGAACTACTATGTACCCTCCTCTTGGAGCGACCTTGGGAGTGATGATGGTGTTTACCAACACTCCTTGATCTTCTTCCCTTCTCAAGGGTTTTGTGACTCCCTGTTTTTCTTAAGTCACTCTCCTTATCCAAATTCTTTTCGATTCTTTCCAGACTCTGCATCAACTTTAGGTTGAACTCACCCTGTTGTTCCTTAGCTTTAATGATTTTTCTGTTATCTGGTCAGTGAGTCTGGGCATCTTTCATTAATTGTTCAATTATTTTAATCATATTCCCTTCCTTATATAACTCTTCTCCATGCCTATTGGAGTTCGATCCTTCAACTCCCAAATGGACATCCATCCCTTTTATTCCATTCTCTGAACTAGAAGCATTATGTGTCTCTTCAATTTCTTTGCAATCAGTGGCAACAATATTCAGTTCTGGAACTCGTTAAACTTATTCAAACACAATGTGCAGACAAACAGAATTTGTCAAGCCATTATTCCTTAACAAATCCCACAACATTCATAAACAAATATGATTCAAGAAAATGTTTAGTTTTCATTCTCTGTGATTCTCGTTCAATCAAGAATCCCCGCAGATTTCTTATTTCAGAACTCTACTCTACTAAGTTTTCAGGCACTATCCCCTTTCTCTCAGTTCCCAACCCACGTGACCATGGGTCGTGACCAAACGCTAGATCAATAAGCACGTACTCGGGCCTTCAGCCTCAGAAATTTTCAAAGTGCAATACGACAATCTCTCGGAGTTCTAATTTACCGAACTCGCACAGTAGGGTGGATCAATGGTCCACGTCTACCCAGCATCCAACAAATGACACTCATTGTGGAACCTCAAGCATTTGAGTTCCGGTACTTCGGGACTTCGGATTATTTTACATCTACACACCCCGAACCATTAATCTCCGAACACTCCCACGTCATCTTAGGTGACGTTATTTCATTACACCACTTAACGTTTTCCCAATTGCAGGGGCATGCAACAATGGTTTGGAGTAACCCGCCTTTCATCCTACAATTCTCCTCACACTGACATGTAACCCCTTAGTGAAACCGTGGTTTGGATTGTGGGACTGCCTTGGAGAATTAGCTTCCGTGAAACTTGGGTCCCTACAATGCCTTCTGGTTGTTGATCTTGATGTATTGTGATCAACTCCACTGTGGGTCCTCCGACCTTTAACTACATTACGTAACCTCAGGCCCCACTAACCCTACTCACACAGGATGCTACATGGAGGCATACTAGTGACTGATACGTGGCCCATTCAGGTAGGTGACACTCGTCATGTTCCAAATGCCATTTCAATCTTCCATGGCTTCTAATGGTCAAGTTCTTTTCCTACAATCTATGGTGTAGATCTCCTTTGGGACTTTGGCTCATCGGTTTTTGGTCTTTCTCATATCTTTTCCTCAAGCTTCTCCAACGTTGCGAAGTCCAAAGGGCTTCCAGGATAACCCTCCTACACCTTCTATGGATCTAACGGTCGTAAAGGACTCTCCTTTTTCCCAAATAGATCCTACAACTCCAACACCCCAAGTGTTGAGCGCTCTCTCTCTCTGGTCAAATACCACACCAGTTACAGTTTTATTCTACCACTGCTCTTCCTGAGCTTCGTAACATGGCCAAGTAACCCATTGGCACTCAGAAACATTCTAAGGTTCGAAATCAGTTCCATCCGAACACCATTTCCACTCAAAACCTTGGGTCCAAACACCACTTATCCGGCCCATCCAGGCTCAACATTGAAACTATGGCTCTGATACCATATTGTAATGTCCCCGACCATCAACCCCATTGTCGAGCAACGCTACTACATGGAAACATTCTCATACTTATATATATAACATGCATCATATCAAATTAACACATTTAACAAAACAATACAGAGTAATCACATGATTACTGCTAACATATAGAAATAATGGAATTAATAGTAATTCATAATTGCAACGGAATACATGATCATATTGCAAGCATCACAAACATGCATTTTAAATGAACTTAAACACATAATGATACTTATCTTTGAAACTGTAGTAACTCCACCAACTACGTACAAACCTTCCATGAACCTCCCATCCTTAGACCACGTTGCTCATCACACTCAACAGTGGGTCACCCCCGAGCTGGGACCAAGATCCACCCTAGGCAAGTGAATCCTAGACTAGACTGAGGTTACAAGAAAACAACACAGAGAAACCGAAAGGATTCTCTCTAGGAGCCTTCTTACGCCCACTATTCACGGACTCTCATTCCCCACATGCTTGTTCCACCTGGCAATATACATCTTCACAAGAATATTCCATCGGTGCTTCACCTCCCTCTCTAGGTCTTGGCAACAGGATGGATCAGGAATTCTCAGAGATTCGCAGTTGGTGCTGGACTCTCTCTGGGAGAAAACCACTTCCCAATAGACTCTCTCACCTGGAGAGAGTTGTTCAAAGCCCTGACAACCTGCCTCTTCTACCACAAGCCTAACAACCTACTTCTTTAGCACACTCTTCGACTCAATTCCAACTGGGTGAGGGAAACTACAACATCATCAGCACTCAGTTGACACAAGGATGACGACCACAACAAAAAATGGGCATAGGCCTGAAAATAGCAATGGCCGGATGCTAAGAAAAAGCACACTCAGATGGTTACCTAGGTGTCGAGTTCCACAGAAGACACAGACAGTTCACGAATTTTGGGTCTCTGGTCTGTGCATGAATATTTTCAAAGGTCGAATACAGAGGCCACGGGTTTCACGAGAATACATTGGTCGGCTTCACAGTTCTCATTTTCAGTATGCGTGACAAGAAAGTTATGCAAAGGTTGATCACAGAGGTCTCACAGTTTCAGACGGAGGATTGCAAAAACTGGTAGAACGAACCCCCAACTCAGCTGACGCTTCAGATTTTAACCTTATACGCCCAGGTCGACACTTGTCTTCCTGGAGATACATGCATTCCCTTTTGCACATGTTGGATCTGAATGCATTGCCTCTCCTAGGACTTAGAATAAAAATATGTTTGTCACACAGCTTTGGAATAATAATAAAATATTATTCTCAAGGAATTAAGCCCCTAATCTTAGCCCCTTTTTCCAACCTTTCAGCCCCCTTTCCCTTACCCACCTTGTGGAAGCTTAGTCCCCCATCACTCTTTCTTCGTGGTCGGTCTGCACATAGAGATGTTTAATATTTATTAATGTTCTGCATAATTACATATACAAAAACAAGCTCCTGACCTTTAACACTTAGGTGCTCCAGCCTAATAAACACATAAGCCCACCAACTTATTAATACTCGGCTCACCGGCCTACAAAACATGATTCACAATTCATAACATGATTACAACAAGTCTCATCCTTGGGGATATTACAATTATAGACTTACTATGATGGTATATGTCTCCCCCTTTGTTATTTTGTTGTTGATACCTTTTTATTGCTCTCGTTGACGGCTACTGGAATCATGCCAACTGCTTGTTGGCCTTCATTGGGGAGCTTGTCGATTGCCTTTTGGATCCATTCTTCAATGTAGCTTATCATGGGGGCCACGTTGATCTCATCCCATGTTTTTATGTTGAAAATATATTTTTCTAATTCCCTTAGATTGATAGAAAGTTTAAGTAGAGCCTGATCAATTTCTTCATTTTGTATTGAATAGTCTACTAGCCAATTGTCCACGTCATCTTCACCATATTCAAGGATGTTGTAAAAAATTTCTAAAGACAACCCCTTAAAAATATCAACTTGTTCATCGAAGGCTTGCTTGGTTAAGGACAAGGAATTGACGATTAAGTTGGGGTCTTGGACCTCGTAGGTACTTCCCGATAAGTTTATTTCGGTCATCTTTCTGAATAATTCTTCTTTCTTTGATATGGCTTGTTCACATGATTGGACAATGAGATGTAGGTTCTTAAATTTGTCTTTCCATCATGCATTTAATTGTTTGATTCGGTTTGGGGAGGGGATATCTTCTTGTATTCTTCTCATATCTATCATGTTGCTGACATGGATGCCAAAAGGGAGGACTGTCTCTAGATATAAACGTTCTTCATTTTTTAAATCCACTTGCAAATGTTCTTGCAAAGCATGTGCCATCGTTCCAAGGGAAGCCATACTATGTGATGTTTCCCATTCCTAAGTAATTAGCTCCATTATTTTCTTGATATTCTTCTCCAGATAGCCTCTACACGATGTGAGGAGACTGGAGGATCCTTTTAACTTGGTTGCAGGGGTGGCAGGAACGGTTATTGCTAAAGGACTGAAAAGAAATGGGATAGGAATCAAATCTTCCTCTAATTCCTTGAGTCAGTCCTTCAGTATGGCATTCTCCACCTCAATGCCTCCAATGGAATCATCAAGAGCATATATGGTTTCTTGATGAAGTCGGGATATTTGGGATGACTATATGTTCCTGAGGTTAATCTCTGAACAAGATTTACATTTCTTATTTATTATATCTCTCTTTTCAATAATTAATTTTTTAGATTTGTTGTCAAAAAGAACGCTCTGGAATACGAAGGATTCATCTTCGTAAAAAAATTTGGTCTTATCTATTTCCATTTGGGAACTATGGTGGATCGCTTCCCCGGGATGATCAACGTTGCGGAATATGTTATCTAGATCAGTCTCAAGTTCCATCTCTTCACTTTCAATTTTAGGCTCTTATGCTTTCCCTACAATGTTTTTTCTCTTCTTCCTCACGGGAAGCTTGTGAGAACTATCAATTTTACCATAAGGAGGATTCTTATCTCCTCCTCTGTTTTAAGAATTCTGGGTTTCTTTCTTACTGGGGTGGGTTTTTGGAGTGATTCTCTGGGATGTCGTACTCTTGGGAGTGGTAGCTAGGGATGGAACACTCTTCTCACCGAGGCCTTTTCCATGTTGTTTGTACAATTTAGTGGTTCTTTGTAATGTCTCTAGGTCGCCAGTGTCAGGAACATGAGTGTTTTCATCATTGTCTTTGTCTTCATTCAAGCGTGTCTGGATAAAATAATTTTTGAAGCCAACTGCTAGTAAATGTTCTAAAAAAATCCCATTAGGGTCGAAACCTCTTATCCTTTCAGCATATCAAGTAGGTTCAAGTTGTTGAAATGGCCTGCGAATTTGTCAATCTTGTTGACGTTCCTGAACACAAAGTGATCCAGGTGGATATTGGTGGCCACCCACCTATTCCACTTGGACCCCCACCATTGCTTCTTTCAGTTTTTCAGTTTCGACACAGTTTACTATTTTTAGCAATTTTTCAGGTCCTGAACTTTCGAAGTCGTTTTGAGGCCTTAAACGACCTTTTTTGGGAAAACAGGGAGCAAAATGGATCATGGATCATGTTGCTCGCCCAATAGTTGTATTCCTCGGATAGATCTTTCTAATGAGGTATGGAATGCGTCAAATGGAGATCGTATGCCAAAGTTACGTCCCCGGGAAGTTGATGTACCAACTTACCCCAAACGGGGCCCATAGTCTTGGCGTTTCATCTCCTAGGGTTAGGTCTTTGGATGTTTAGGGTTTTCCATTGTTTCTCAATAATAATAGGCCTTCGAGCCTCATTGTAACACAGTTCATAGGCCAGTATCCGCCACATCTCTTCTTAGAGATAAGCTACCAATGCCCTAGCTAGTTTATTTCCATTCTGTCTGTAAGCATATTTCAGTCATTTGTTATTAATGAAATGAAGTCTTATTTCCGTTGCATCTCTGCTTTTATGTTTATTTCTATATTTCGTTGTGTTCCTACATAAATCTAGATCACGAAGTCCCCGACTTTCCAAGGCAGAGGAATGAACTATTCTTTTCTCTTCTCATGGAAAAAATGCAACTAGTAGTTGTATTGCCTTATTATTTCTATAACAATCATTCTGTCCGTAATGTGACATGGAAGGAAAGTCGTATTTTCCTTGGAGCCAAAAATAATTATCACACTATAATTCTCCATTTTTTCAAGTGTCCTCTTCCTTTCCAAAAACTTGGTTTCCTAGTTAGACATGCGAGGAGCATCCTTTCCTAACAATAAATCTTTGAAAAATGAGACAAAGTCATTAAAAACCTCATAAAAACAATGGGAGGCCCTGTGCCTCCACAAGGCATGGTACCAGAAGGTTACTAGGTTGAATTCACAGTATACCTTCTTGGACATAGACAATTTTGGAAACGGACATCAATGCACTATCGCGAGAACCAAGTAGGATGACATAAAAAATTTCTTCTCCTCTTTGAATCATGACAATTTGGAACAAATTTCAATGGAACTTAGCTTCCCCCAATCAAAAATGGTTTTTCCCTTGACTGTGAAATACAAAATATAAAGAATCATGTGGGAAATACTTATTGTGGATTCTTGTAAACAACCAGGCAATTTCCCGAAATGAATTTCTAAATGAACTAACCTGAAACCTTGTGATATGTTTAAGAACTGTTGTCAGGGTCTTCCAGGAACTTGGGAAAGAGGTCCAACCCATTATCATGATTTTTTAGGAACTGTTTGCAGTCTTCTCCTCTGAAGGTCAATGTTGGCTCCAACAATTTTAACATCTTGTGAAAGACCCAAGGTGACAAAGAAATAGGAGAGTGGTCCCACAGTGGAATAATTCTCTAGCCTGGAATATATCTCTCAGGGCACCAAGAGACAAGCTCCTTATAGTCAAAAACTTCAGGGACACAGCCTGCACAAGAAATTCCAAAGGTCCAAATTACTTCGTTCTGGGAGGAAGGGGATGAGTAGTAAGAGTATTCCCTGGACCACTAGAAGTTCTGGTCCTCACACTCGAATATGTTCACTATATCTCCACAGAATTTTTGTTGATTTGGTGCCATAAGTTTACGAGAACATTCGTTTTCTCCAGACGATGTTTTAAATGAACAGTTGGAGGGGATAATATAACCCTTCGCAAATCTTGGTCCAATGCCTTTGAATGGGAGATCTCCTCGATCCTTTCGCTCATTAATGACAATCTCTATGGTTGTTTCATGATGAGTTGTTAGCATTAAAGCTTAGTAATTGCATACTTAGAAGTGCAAAGTTGGTGGGTACGACGAAGAGAAATTAAGGATTGGAGATTTTGTGAATCTGCTAACCCGACAACTCGTGAAAGACATTCCATGATGTTTGAAATGAACACTCGGAAGAGATAATATAACCCTCCACAAATCTTGGTTTGATGTGTTTTAATGGGAGATCTCCTCGAGCCTTTCGCTCATTAATGACAATCTTTACAATTCCTACATGATGAGTTGTTAGAATTAAAACTTACTAATTGCATATTTAGAAACAAGTGTGAAGGTGGCGTGGACGGAGAAGAGCAATTAAGGAATGACTAAGTATGGAAAGCGGTTGGTCATGCTTCAAAATAGGGTTACAAGGAATACTCAGGAGGGGTGAGGGCCCAATGGTCAAACTCTATGGATCGAAAGTTTTGAGTGAAAAACACGTAAAACGGAAGAGGGCATGATGGGGTAGTCCAATAGTCAGTTTGTATATCGCGGAACTCTGGGTGTTGTTTGCAGGTCACGGAACAATGGAAGTGAAATATTGAGTCTGCCTATCCGAGAACCCGTAATCGAAAAAGTGGCTAAGTATGGAATAGGGAAAAGGTAGGTCAGACTCATTTTCGCTAATATATTGAAATTTGTAATAGATATCCCATTACCTAGCAAGCTCTTTTCTGCATGTTTCTGGACAAGTTGTGTAGGGATAGTCAGTGTGATTGTCTCCTCGAGCCTTTTGCTCATTAATGACAATCTTTACAGTTGTTGCATGATGTTTTTTTAGCATTAAAACTCAACTATTACATACTTGGAAAGAAGTGTGAAGGTGGCGGGCACAAGAAACAGGGATTAGGAATTGTAGATTTCATGAGCTCACCAACCTGACGATCCACAAAAGAGTTTCCAAGAAATGGCCAAGTATGGAAAGTGGTCCGATGAGTTTCAAAATAGGGTGACAAGGGTTCCCCAAGAGACATGAGGCCCCGACGGTTAAATTGTATGTCTTGGAACTTTTGAGTGAAAAATGTGTAACACGAAAGAGGGGATGATGTGGGAGTCTAACAGTCAATTTGCATATCATTGAATTCCAGGTCTTGTTTGCAGGTCATGAAACAATGGAAGTGCAATCTAGAGCCCACCTACCCAAAAATCCGAGATCAAAAAAGTGGCTAGGTATGGAATGGGTAAGTGGTCTGTCGGAGTCGTGATATAAAAGAATGAGTGAAAATTTGAACCAGTGAGTCCGGGAACCCGCGCAGTTAGACATTTTTGGAAAAATGACTAAGTAACCAGAAAGAGAAAGTAGATGGGAAAAACAAAGGGGAATTTGGTTAATAATTATAGAAGATGGAAAATAAGGGGATAAAAGAGAGTGGGAAAATAGAAAAGCGGAGGGAAATTTTCATAAGCAGGAATTGGTCTCAAACAAGCCCCATTGTTGCAAAATCATCATTTTCTAGTCCAATATTTTGTCCACTTACTCATTTTCTATTGTGCTTGTATCATTAAAAAGGGTGTGATCAAATTCTTTGTCCAAGATTAGTTTTTATTGCAACTTGTGTGAGTAATTGTGTTCTTGATACATTGTTTAATGCCTTGAAATATTAGTTTAAGTATTATACTTCCTACATGATGAGTTGTTAGCATTAAATCTTAATAATTGCATATCTAGAAATAAACATATTGTACTGACAACTTGATCGTAAGTATAACAACAAAGAACTTGAATTTTAGTATCATGGTTGATTTCATAGCCCCATTTGACTTCAGCTAGCATATATCATTTTTTTTTCAAAATATTTGCGAAGAAGAAATTTGGTAATTTCATTAATAAAGTAAAAGTGCTCAAATAGAGGCCAGGGGATGGACAACCAATAAAATGTTTCCTTTGGGAGTAAAGGAATCAAGGAAGCGAGAGGGAAATAATATATCGTCCTCTTGGCAAGGTTTAGATGAGAACGAAACTTCTTGGGCGGGGCCCCAACTCCTGTACCGTGAATTAGTGTTGCTATGTTCTATCTGCATTATGGATGGAATTGAATGTTGGTTTGAAATTGTGTGAAATTCATTTATGTTTCCATAGGAGCCTCATGTGATCGACACAATGCATTGTCATATAATTGTTCAATGCTCCATATTTGATCAAATTACTTGAGTTAATACAATATTTAATAATTACAAGACTATCAAACCATGCAAAAGAGAAGAGGTGTTAAATCCAACAAAGAAGCACCAACCGAGATTCCAAGGAAATTTTTTAATCGTAAATATATAAAAAAAAAATAGTGGGTAATATATATTTATCCCTAGACATTGGACTGACTTCTTTGCACCGAAGCATTGAACATATTTGTCATAAATACATGTAGAGGAGTTACAAAAAAAAAAAAACATGCATACAATTATGTGTTGTTCATCTAGTGCGACAACATGCAGGAGCCATCGACAAGCTCTCGAACATGCATACAAAAATGATTATCATGTTTTTTTAGGAACTCCTTGCGGTCTTCTCCTCTGAAGTTCAATGTTGGTTGCACCAATATCAACATCTTGCAGAATACCTGAGGTGACAAAGAAACATGAGAGTGATTCTACAGTGGAATAATTCTTTGGCTTGAAATAGGTCAACAACACTGTTGCTCCTGACGTTGGTGACCTAGAGACATTGCAAAGCACCACTGAATTGTACAAACAATAGGGAAAAGGCCTTGGTGAGAAGAGTGTCCAATCCCCCGCTACCACTTCCAAGAGTACGACATCCTGGAGCATCATTCCAACGAACCACCCCAGTAAGAAAGAAACCCAAAATTATTCAAAATCAGGAGGATATAAGAACCCTCCTCACGGTAAAATTGATAGTTCTCACAAGATTCCCATGAGGAAGAACAGAAAAAACGTTGTAGGGAAAGAGGAAGAGCTCGAAACAGAAAGTGAGGACACACCAAGAGACCACCTCCTTATAGTCAAATACTTCAAGGACACAACCTGCATGAGCAATTCCAGGGGTCCAAATTACTTCCGTTTGGGTGGAAGGGGACCAAGAGACCACCTCCTTACAGGAAAAGACTTCAGGGAAACAGGTTACATGAGCGATTCCAAAGGTCCAAATTACTTCATTTTGGGTAGATGGGGATGAGTAGTAGGAATATGCCTTGCACCACTAGGAGTTATGGTCCTCACCCCCTAAGATGTTAATTTTATATCCAGAGAGGAGAGTGGTCTCAGAGTTGAATAATTCTTTGGCTTGAAATATATATTTCGGCGCACCAAGAAACCATTTCCTTATAGTCAAAGTCTTCAGGGACATAGCTTGCACTAGGGACAAATCCAAACCCAATCCAAAACCCTAAAAATGGGAAAGGATAAATCTATGAGGGTGAGGACCGCCATCCGATTTGAGAGACTCAAACTCTCGAGCTGCAAAGCGACTATTGTATTCAACATCGGTTTATTTTCTGAAACCCCTTCCTTTAGTATTGTTAGGGCTGCCATCGTCGAGATGAGAAGTGCCCCTCATTATGGTGGATTTCAATTTTGGCATAGGAGTGGGAACAAAGTCTTCATTTCCATCATCCATCGTCGTATCATCGTCCATCAGATCATCTTCTTCCGGCTTGAAATAGACCGCATCAACCTCTGCGTCGACCATCAATGTAGGGGAGGGTTATCTGAGAAGGGGGAGTTGCCTTGGAATTATTTGGCTTGAAATATACCTCTCGATGCACCAAGGGACCATCTCCTTCTTTGCTTCTAGGTAGAAGGAGATGAATAGTAATAATTTTCCCTGGACCATTGGAATCTCTGGTCATCATGCCTGGAGGTGTTTACTGTATCTGGACAAAATTGTTGTCGAACTGCTGCCATAAGTTAACGAGAACATCTGTTTTCTCCAGATGATGTTTGAAATGAACATTCAGAAGGGATAATATAACCCTTCGTAAATATTGGTTTAATGCATATCAATGGGAGATCTCCTTGACCCTTTCGTTCATTAATGACAATTTCTAGGGTTCCTGCGTAATGAGTTGTTACCATTAAAGCTTACTAATTGCATACTTAGAAAAAAGTGCGAAGGTGGCGGTGATGGGGAAGAGCGATTAAGGATTGGAGATTTCATGAAGCCTCCAACCATATAACGCATGAAATATATTCCATGATGCTTGAAATGAACACTCGGAAGGGATAATACAACCCTCCACAAATCTTGGTTTAATTCATATTAATCACAGATCTCCTCCAACCTTTCGGACATTAATGAAATCTTAACTATTCCTACATGATGAAATAATATCATTAAAGCTTAATAATTGCATATCTATAAAGAAGTGTGAAGGTGGTGGGGATGGAGAAGAGCTATTAAGCATTGGACATTTCATGAACCCGCCAACCAACAAAAGAGATTCCAAGAAATGGCCAAGTATGGAAAGTGGTCAGTCGTGCTTCAAAATAGGGTCGCAAGTTATACTGAGACGTGAGGGCCCGATGGTCAAATTTTATGTCTCCAAAATTTTGACTACAAAATGTGTAACACGAAACATGGAATGATGATGGACTTTGGCGGTCAATTAGTATATCACAGAACTTCGGGTGTTGTTTGTAGGTCATGGAACAATGGAAGAACAATGTTGAGAAAGCCTTCCCGAGAACCGACAATGGAAATAGTGGCCAAGTATGGAATGAGGAAGTGGTCGGTCAGACTTGTGATATAAAAGAATGAGACATATTTAGAAAAATGACAAAGTAACCAGAAAGGAAAGTAAAGGAGAAAAATAAAGGGGAATTTAGCTGTCAATTTGTATATCGGGGAAGTTTGGGTGTTGTTTTTAGGGGGCGGAACAATGGAATCGCAATGTTGAGCCCGCCTAATGTGGAACCCGCAATTGAAAAGTTGGTGAGTATGGAATGGGGAAGCGGTTGGTCGGACTCATGATATAAAAAAATCAGTGGAAATTTGAACACGTGAATCCGCCAACCCGTGCACTTAGACATTTTTTGAAAAATGACTAAGTAACCAGAAAGGGAAAGTAGAGGGAAAAAAGAAAGGGGAGGGAAATTTTCAGAAGCGGGAATTGGTCTTAACAAATATCCATTGATGGTATTAACAGTAAATATGAAGTGCATTGGATAGGTGAACAGTCTTTTCAATCAAGGAATAGAGAAAGTGAGTCATGGTTATACTTTCTAGGATGTGTTTGCATAAGAGAAGCATCGAAAAGATACAATAAAATCAATTTTGGGATGTTCAAGTAAAATTATTGTACTATCAACTTCACCGTAAGTATAACAACAACAAATTTTAATTTTGATTTTTTGTGGTTGTTATCATAGTTCCATTGGACTTCACATAGGATATATCCTTTTATTTCAAAATATTTCTAAAGATGATTTTTTCTAATTTCATCGATCAAGTAAAAGTGCTAAAATGAACTACGTATTACATTTGCTTCACAGAGCTTACATTAAAAGGAAAAGTAGGTCTTGTATATTATTTAAGATCATAGAAAAACCACTAATATCATGAATGTATCATCCAGCCATAATTCAAAAACTGGGCCCATGAGAACCTTGAACTACGACACAAAATCACTTGAACAAAACTCTACCAAACACAAGACAGGAAAAAATCAGTGGAGATTGGCCATTGTATCCCATCTATAACCAAATCCCTAAATGGGCACCAATAAATTTGTTGATTAATATATTACAATGAACCAAGATCACTATGAACATTTCCTTCTGATATTAATATGAAACAAGACCACATTGACCTGACAATGTTCTAACATTACTAGCTCTAGAAAAGAGTGTCAGCATTTAACTTAATGGAGTTCGAACAATGCCAAATTTGCAATATTATTGAAAATGCATGATGGTTCCATTTAGAGGAGCAACCCATTTTGACGGCTCTAAGGATGGACCTGATTTATTCACAGTTGGATACTTTGTATGAGGTCTTTCCTCATGCTTCTCATTCTTGGACTGAACAATGTTATGCGCTTCCAGTTCAATTTGCCATGGCACTGCAAAAATCTATTCATATCCTCATTGGGTAGCATGGACAAATACAAATGATATTGTTTCGTTTCATGTCAACGCTTGATATGATTTTTATTTTTTTTGGTTCAGTCGATATGCAGTATGGTATTGCCCTCATTTATTGTAAATTTTCTATGGAAGCAAAAGTCGCGTAACATGTAAACATTGTTTGCCTTTTTCTTTAGGTATACTTCATATGGAAATTCTGCGAACCCAGGAAGCACATCTTGTAACAAAGATTGTCTAACTGTACAATGTACAATTGTGTTGTTGAGGGTTCATATGGCAGCGTTGAGGCAATGTCTATATATGTAAGGGCATCTTTTTATTGCATCATAGGCAATCAATTGTGCCATCATTTATGAAAGCAAAGGAAGTAGCAGGAGAGTTTCATTTGGCACATACAGGCTCGAAGGGGGTCCAGCACACATTCGCTACAACCAAAACACCTTCAAATTGTGCACGTGAGCATAGTAATTAATATATTGAACAATATAATATACAACTGCACACCAAAAAAAGATGCAGAAAATTGTTCAAGGAAATTTTTATGAGCAAAGTGTGGATGGAATTGTAGATGTATAAGCACAACAGTTGTCGCGCTAGTTAGTTTCTTGAGATCCTGTACTATATATGTTTGCAATTATGTTACAAATGTTGCTTGGGTTGTGTGAAATATCATTTCTTTAACATCTCTTTTCTTTGTTATATTTTTGAAGAGAATAAGTGGAAATTTCCCTTTATGCAATTGTTGTTCCATTGAGGAAAAAAAATTGAATAGGTGTCAAACAATTGCATCTGCAACATGAAACAATGTAATAGTTGTGTAACATAACTTAGATATGTGAACATGTAAAATTAAAGGACAAAACTGGATATGGAGAACGGTACCATTGCCTTGTCGTTGTCTGACTCTCCATATTTTATATGGAAAATGTGTTGCGAGCCAAATTTTCTCGCGAGTGTGACAACTGCACCAATGGTTCTGATTGGGTAAGTGTTGTTGCTCTATGAAAGTTGGATGATTGTTGTGTCCAGTATGAAACTATATTCTGAATAAATCATGGGAATGTTTTCCAGAATACTTGTTTCGTTGAGTGATATAACCCGATCACAATCACCACGGTCATATACTGTTTTCGGAAATATATTAAAATTTGTAATGGATATCCCATTACTTGGAAATATATTTTCTACATGTTTCTGGACAAGTTGTGTAGGGATAGTCAGTGTGACTGTCATCATGGCTTCCTTGTCTATCATGTCAGCATGCACAATGCATCTAGTTTTGTTTGCATTGTCTAAGTAGGTGTTATACACGACCATTATGTCCCCGATGAACACTTGTCCAGTTTGGTGACTGTTCAAGCCTTCTATCGATAGTATATTAGGTGTTATAAGTTTAGACCTGGTGACCTTTTTTGAACAGAAAAAGTAATGTGAATGGCAGTCTGCATCATTTTTTTGTTTTCTTTTTTTTTTGGCATAAATGTACAAGTAGACGCACAACTTGGATGAAGTATGCAGGTCAAAGTTTTTTAACCATACCTCTTATTCTACGGAGCTTTCACTGTCTTGGGCATTTCACTTGTGCTCGTCGATACTTCTTGTGAACTGTGAAGCATGTGTTGCAAATGACATCAACAAGTTTATCATGGCATATATGAATAAATAGCTCAGGATATTTGTTTGGTAAACATAGAAAGAGCACAATGTATGAATATTTACCTTTGTCCTTGTCGTTTGTTGATGTTTGCAATGATTGACTACTCATGCCCATGTCACTTGTCCAACTTTTTATGATGCAAGCATGTGTAAATGAACATCAGAATGACTAAATAAGAATATGCATTGTATATTGTTCATAATTGTTCTGGATGTCACATACAGGCTCAAAGGAGATGGAATATGAAATAGGGTGTGAAGGGATACTCAAGAAACATGAGGACCTGAAGGTAAAATTGTATTCCTCGAAAAACTTGAGTGAAAAAATGTGTAACACAGAATAGGGCATGAAGGGAATCTGTTTGCAGGTCACGAAATAATAGAAGCACAATCTTGAGCCCGCTAGCCCGGGAGTCCGGCTATCAATTTCTATATCGCATAACTCTGGGTACTATTTGGAGGAAACAGAACAATAGAAGCACAATTTTGAGACCGCCATCCCGGGAACCCGCAATCAAAAAAGTGGCTAAGCATGGAATGAGGAAGTTTTTGGTCAGACTTGTGATATATAAGCATGAGTATAAATGTGAACTTGTGATTCTGCCAACCCACACACCTAGACATTTTTGGAAAACGACTAAGTAAATAAACCATAAAGGGAAAGTAGAGTGGAAAAAGAAAGGGGAATTCGGTTAAGTATAGAAGAGGGGGAAAAAAGGGATAATAGAGAGTGGGAAAATAGAAAAGGGGAGAGCAATTTTCAGAAGCGAGAAGTCTCAACAAAGGCCCATTGTTGCCAAATCGTCATTTTCTAGTCCAATATTTTATCCACCTACTCGTTTTGTGTGTTTGATTTACTATCACAATTGGTATACCTTTTCTAATATTGTATTTCAACTTCCTCTATTGTGGCATATAAGATTTCATCCTCTTGTCCAACTAATCTGTTTCTTTTAATGTAGCAATGCAGAAAATACAATGGACATGAAGGTAAGTTGGTATATAGAAATACATGTAAAAAAATAAATGCAGTTCTATTTATTTCAATGTAGAAGGATAGAAAATACAATTGACATGAAGATAAGTTATTATGTAGGAAGATACGTAGTATCTACATACAATAAATTAGGTGCAAAACAATAGAACAAATATACAGACAATAAATGAAATACAAAAAAATGGAATATGAAATAAGAGTAGAAGAATGCACCTTTCTGTCTCCTCTTCTACATTAGTGGTTAAGAGTCCTTCGTCTTCTCCAGTTATTATGTTTGTTTCAATGTGAGAACGCACAAAATACAATGAACATGAATGTAAGTTGGTATGTAAGGGAAAACAAGTAATATGTACATACAATAAATGAGCATCAAAGGAATAGAATAAAAGATAGAGTTAGAAGCATGAACCTTTGTTTTTTTTCATCCATTGTTGTGGTTATATAGAATTTTTCCTGGACAAAATATATTACAAGCCAGAAAATATTAAGAAGTTGGATGGTCCTAGCTGAATGATTTGGTTTTGTGCAACAAAGTATCCAGATATGCTTTGAGACATGGAAATATAATTTTGTAATATATTTGATGTATATTTCACAATTCAAGTACAAGACAAATTGTATCATGGTCAAACCAGTTTATGTATAAGATAAAGATGTTGTATTGTGATATGGGCACATTTCACCATATATGGTCAATAAGTGTGTTTTGTACATGTTTTATCTTAACCAAAAGAAAGCGGAGATTGTAATTGCACATGTAGTTTTCCAATTATTTTGTTATGGCACTATTTTGTACAATGCCAACACTGAAGTCTCCTAGAATGATAATGGTTTCGTTCAGATGTAAATGGTGTAATGCATTTGAGAAAACATTCATTATGTTAGCAATGTTGCATGCGAAGCAGCATGAGATTGAATATTGAAATTTGTAATCCACGGAAAACCATTCTTGCTAGCACAATCTCAAAATATTTTTCTTCTACAAGAACATTTCACAAATGCATGTAGGTATGGTTCAAAGTTTGGAGAAAAAAAGTGGAGAAAAATTTAAGAGCAGGAGGGAAAGATATGCCAATTTTGTGAAATTTTGTTGCAACTTAGCCACCATTGTACCATACCTAGCCCTTCTACACCTACATGCAATTTTCTTCTACAAGAACATCCTGCAAAGGAAACAAGCTTGACATCGTATTTTTCATGCGAAAGACATGGGTTTGATTCTTGTACAGGGTAGGTAGGTACTCATTCCCGAGCAAGTTGGTAATATCATCGAGGGAAAGTTGCGAAGACTAAACAATTCCTTATTCAATTGAGGTGTTAGATTTCCACTTCATCACATATGGAAAAGCACCGGGATTTGTAATTCTAGAAAAAATGACAATTGGAGTTGTGCAGATGAAATTGGCATGCACATGGTGCAAAGCCTGGGGAAACAATCGGAGGAAAATTTAAGAGCGGGAGAAAAAGATATGCCAACCTCTATGGAAAGTTTACAGGATAAGAATGATGAATAAATACTTAAACATTGTTACTTAAAAAATGAAAACAACGAACAATAAACAATGAATACGAATGAAAGTATGGTACTGAAACTTACTCGTCAATGATGAACGACAGAACCACAGGCCCAATTGCGGGTGTGGGACTTGAACCCTGCAAAGTGCATAAAACAGCTCCAACTATCGGTGTAGGACCCCAACCTTGAAAATTTGAATCAAACAAAAGAAAGAAACAAGCAAAAAACCAGTGAGCAAGCATGAACAGGTCCAACTGCAGGTGTAGGACTTCAACCCTGCAAAATTGAACCAAACAACAAGAAGCAACAACCAACGAACTAGTGAACAAGCAGAAACCAGTGAACCAGTAAAGGATATATGTATCTTCAATGATGACTAAATTGCATTCCAAGCATAGAAGAAATATCAAACATATGATGACCATGCGAGTGGAAATACTTAAATATTATTACCTGCAAATTGTAAAAAGTAAACAGCAAAGAATGGATACAAATGAAACTATGGTATCAAAAATTACTCGTCAATGTTGAACAAAAGAATCGCAGTTCCAATTGTGGGTGCAAGACTTGAACCCTACAAAGTGAAAAAACAGCTCCAACTGCGGGTGAAAGACTCCAACCTTGCAAAGTTGGAAGAAAAAAAAAACAAGCAACAAGCACCAATAGGTCCAACTGCAAGTACAAGACCTCAACCTTGCAAAGTTGAACCAAACAACAACAGGCAACAACCGACAAACCAACGAACCAACGGACAAGCAACAACCAGTGAACCAGTAAACAATATATGTATCTGCAATGATGACTAAATTGCATTCCAAGCATAGAATAAGTATGAAACATATGATGGCTATGTGAGTGGCGGTGGACAACAATATTGTCCAAATTCAATGCAACATTGTATGGAAAAATTCGAGGAAAAATGTACTGTGACAGACCTATTAAGTAAACATTTAAGGTTGTTAGGCATGTTTAAGGATCTCGTGCTATGTAGACATTTAAGCTGTCAGACATGTTTAAGGGCCTTGTTCTATGTAAAAATTTAAGCTATCAGGCCTATTCAAGTACCTCAAAAAGAGTGTCAATACTCAAAACTTTCAGTATGTAAACATTTCAATAAAAATAGAAATAATAAAAACATTAAAAAAGAGCGTCGATGCTCAAAACTTTCAGTATGTAAACATTTCAATAAAAATTAAAAAATTAAAAAAGAGTGTCGATGCTCAAAACTTTGGATATCTAAACATTTAAAACATTGGGAATAACAAAGCTGTCAATAAGACTTTGAATCTATTCTCCAATGAGATGATGACATATAAGTTTTTTTTTATTATATAAAAAATAATGTTTTTAGTTCTCTAGTCTGAACAATAGAGATCATGCAAAAATTTATAGTCAAAGGACATATTAATATGAAGTCAACGAATTATCGATCACTATAGTCCCTCTACACCTTCAGCAGAGACATAACTCTCTTGAGAAAAAACACCTCTCCTTCCTCTCTATATATTTTTATATTATTACAACCATCTAAATAGAAGTTTACAATAATCTCAATATAGGATCTATTAAGAACCACAGTGCCATGAATTATACCCTATTTTAATCTAATGTAGAATCTATAAAGCAAATATATCTATGCCATGACATAAAATGTTTTTATGATCATAAATCTCAAAATATTTTATTTTATTAGGCACAAATTTCAATTAACAAAATTATGAAGAAAACATATCAATGTCGTGAAATAAAATGTTTTTATGATCATAAATCTCAAAATATTCTATTTTATTAAGCACAAATTTCAATTAACAAAATTATGTGTAAGGCCTGATTTTGTTGAAAGATTTATACGTTTTATATAAACATGCATAACACTTTATGTAGAGCTCTACATTAGCCATGATTTTTCTTTCTACGTTCTTAATACATTTGACCGTTGAAGAATGAACAATGGATTTAATCCTTAACAAAATTTCACAAGGGGTTCCATCTTTTAGAAATATTTAGTCTCTTCCTTTATCTTTTATGAGAATAATGAAGAATGGATCTAATACCAACAAAATTTCATGAGGGGTTTCATTTTTTTTTGGAAATCTTGAGGCGATTCCTAATCTTTAGGTTTTTCCTTTTCAACTTTTAAGAAATTCACTGTGATGGTGAGTTAATGGATAGTTAACGATGTTGATTACAGCATGCCAAGAGAGCTAAATTTGGAGTTGAATTATAAAAAGAACTCGACACTTTCAAAAGTAGACATTCTATTTGCACACTCCATTTTAAATCCATTTTGGTCTAATGACTCAAATTTGGGACTTAGTAGTCAAATATAAGAAACGTGTAAATATTCAGGGGTTGATGAAGTAAGGTACTAACATGGTGGACGAGGATGACTTGATGAAATGGAGTGTTAATCTAATATTATATACCTATTTGGTCAAGATAAGATATCAAATGTTGAGTAGGATTAATTAGGATGCTCCTACTAAACCTTCATGGAAGTGGATATGGAAGTTGCAGGCACAACCCAAAATAAAATTCTTGACTTGGGTGACTTGTAGTGATAAAATATTGAATTCAAACAATCTACAAGATAAGGGTTGGTAAGGCCTTAAAATGTTCACTCTCAATGAGTATGGTGGTTGGAGATCCTCGCAATATTACAACGTGAATGATCTAGGGCACGTTGCAAGAAACTATTTGTTTCCTTATAACCAAGGAGAAAGCACTAGAAGAAGTTCCTTTTCTTTACATCAAAACTACAATCTAAAACTCACAAATATTGTAAACTACAATCCATCCCTTGAGGCTCAAAATCACTGCATTGTAACCAAGCGATAATTTTTCTAACTTTGTGTAAGTCCCAAAACTAGAGCTCTTTCTCATAGACTTAGGCAACATTTTGGTCCCCTCATGTGTTGATCTCCTCCAATTATGGTTCCCTATTGTGATGAGATCCTTCACAAGTTTCCTTGTCTTTTATGTAGTCTATGGTCACCCTCATAGCAGGTGGGGTCGCACACAAGTGGGGTTGTTACGAGGAAAATCTCTCTATGGTATGGGGTAAACCACAATAGACAGAATGACGGGTAGAAATCAACTCTCATCCCAAGTATTCTATATAAATGAAATGCTAACAAGATAAGGCCAATATCCTACCTCGTTTAGACGTTTGATGAAGACCATCGTTGAGCAAGCAACTCAAAGCTCTATATATGCAAATTGTCCTCAACAACCAATATACATAAGCATATGGTAACAATATATAGTGTTATCATATAGATTAGCATAATCCATTAACATACATGACAAATACTCCCATGGAATAATAATTCGAATATTTGCAAGATATCAATTGGACGAGAAAAGAGTATTTCTATTAAAATAATCAGCAGAAGTATATAGGTGACAAACTTTTTTAATGACACACATTGGAACCGAGAAGCTAAGTCCCTCCATCTACACCCCCAACATTGCAATCCTCCACCAAAGAAAAGCTCCTATAAACAAGACAATGAGGTTCTCCATCACAAAGAAGGAAGATCTTGGGGGTTGAAAAAGGGGTTCAAACTTTCAAGGACAAAGGGATTTAGACTCAATATGAAGTGAAATTTCTCCAAAGTGTCTTTACTTTCAAATTTGAATTGTTGAATCCCTCAAGGCTTGGATATGGCTCAATTTATAGCCTTCAAATGGAACTAAAGGGCCGAGTCAGAGCATTTTCAGTATATGGAAGGTCAAGGATCATGGACCTCGTGACATGGCATGGAAACCTAACATAATTTTTAATTTTGAGCACCAAACGCGATGTACGTGGTCTGTAGTGGAGAAACCTATGTATATGCTTGTTGTCTAACTGATAGGGCGTGTATATGTGGAAAAATGTGTTTTTTTGGCTCTATAAGGTGCAAAATGGGACTTCAAGTCTGCATAGGGAAATGGAAATTCCATCCAAGCAAGTTGCATGGGGTGAGGACAAATTTGTTGTAACAGGGGTCGAATGCAGGTAGGGTCATAGATCCCTTATCAAGGAGGATCCTCTCCTCTCAAGGTGAATCCTCTATGCGTAGGTGGGGTAATAGGTTCTCCTCTCTCCTCCATGTATTGTCACAGGTGGGACATAAGCTCAAGCTCGATTTGTTAGTGTGAGAGAGGGGATGCAAATTAGTGGAGTAAAAATTATGTTTTGTTTTATATGAGTTCTATTTTGGGACACAAATAATATATAACATACATTTATAATATGTAATATATGAGGATTACAAGGACAAGGATCATGGTGATGGTGATGATGACAATTATGATTTTCATCGTTTTCATAATTTTCATCGTCGTCATTGCTTTTCATCATTGTCATAATTATCGATGAGGATGATGTTGATGATAATGAAAATTTAATGAAGATCATTTGAGAATGATTATGGTGATTACAATGATGGAAATGATGATGATGGAAAGGATGATGTTGACAAGGATGAGAATGATGACTACAACGATGATGACGACAATGATGATGACACTGATGTTGATGAAAATGAAAATAGGGGCTTGGTTATGCATGTTAAAATAGTCTTACTACTAGCACAAATGAAGTACAATAACATTAAAGAATAAACTTTAATTAGAAAGGATCATACACAACAAAAATATTAGTG
This sequence comes from Picea engelmannii, assembly GCA_009831015.1. Classification (NCBI taxonomy): domain Eukaryota; kingdom Viridiplantae; phylum Streptophyta; class Pinopsida; order Pinales; family Pinaceae; genus Picea; species Picea engelmannii. Next base: position 405,169 of record ML779806.1, read on the forward strand.
TTCTTATAATTTTATTAATATTTTTTCTATCAATGTGGAATTATTTATCATTCTTAGTCTTCTACAATTTTATTAGTATTCTTCTTATTAGTTGAGGTTTCTTGCTCATGCTTAGTCATATCTTCCATTGGATTTTTTTCTCCTACTTAGTCTTCTCACACTTTTATTAACATTCTTCCTATTCTTAGGACTTTTTTTTTTCTCATGATAAGAATAATTTCATGGTTTCCATTGGTAATGGTTCAAGGGTATTGATATATCAAAGTAATTGTTTCATATGTTCAAAACAACTATGCATGGCTTTGTCATGGGGTTTTGACTGTGCACGAACATTGAGAGACTGTTTGGGTTAAAAAATTGAACTCTAAGATACTATTTGGGTTTAACAAGTGAGTTGGACAACTTTGAAGCCTATTAGTTTGACTGTATGATTACGGATATCAATTGATCATAGTAATATGTATATCAACTGAACATCAAAATACTTGATAAAGAGGTTAACCAATTTTGAAAACTGAAAACCAATATTGTTGTGCAATTTAGGGATATTAATTGAAATTAGTGAACTTTATATTAGTCTATGAATATGAATTGAAATTGGTGGTGTAGACATCAAAATAGTTGAGAAATAGGTTAACCAATAATGAAAAGTTAAAATTAATCTTGAAAATGAAACAATTATCAATGGAAAATATTAGAAAAGAGATATAAGATAACATGAGTTCCATCATATAACAAACAATTATGGGATTTGATATAGGTCATAGAATGTGGTCTTTCTTGAAATGTTAATGACTTATTAAATCAATATAATATAAGATTATTTTAGATTGTATACATGATACAATGGGTTTGAAAAATCACATATTTATAGGTTCTAATTTGTGATACAATGACGATGAAGATAATGACATTGATAGAACAACGATTTTCATCATTATCGATGTTATAATTGTCATCATCATCTATGATGATTATGATGATGATGATGACAATGATGATGATGGTGGTGGTGGTGGTGGTGAAAAGGATGATGATGATGATGATGACAATGATAACAATGATGATCATCATGAGAACATTTATCCTGATGATGATGATGATGATGATGATGATGCCAATGATGATGATGATTATTATGATTATGATGATGATGATGATAATGAAAACAACGATGACCATCATGATAATGATTATTATGATTTTGATGATGATAACAAAAACAATGATGACCATCATGAGAATGATGATAATGATTATGATGATGGTGTTTATGACTATGATTATGATGATGATTAAAAGGATAGTTGTCTTTATTGAGATCATTGTCATCATCATCAATTTTCATCATTGTCATATTCATCGTCATTATTTTATAAAATATTCATCATAATCATTTTATAAAATGTTTTTTTAATAAGTTGATGATGTCAAGGATGACTATAACAAGGATGAGGATGATGGTGATGATTACAAGGAGAAAGAGGAGGATGTTGATGATGATGACAAGGAAGAGGAGGAGGATGTTGATGATGATGAAAAAAATGATGATCATCATGAGAATGATTATGATGATTACGATGATGACGATGCCAAGGATGATGCTAATGAGGATGAGGCATTGGAACTAAAACTGAGTGTCAAGGAAAACACAATATTAGGGGGGAAACAAGGTCCATAATCCCTAATTGAACCTTCTTGACCTCAAGTACCATGAGAAAAAGACATGACACAAGTGATCTATATTGAGTCTCTGGAATTCGAGTTGAATATGAAAGACATTGCAAGGTATTAGGCATGATGGTGTTGGAATTATTGTCATTGATGTCAAAGGAATAATGGCATTACAACATAGATCATTTCCAACTCATGGCGTATGTGTCCAGATTATAGAGAACTCAACAACTATGCTCACTAGATGTTCAAACATCTAAGCCATCTATTCCTCAAGATCTCCAAAGGATCATTGATAAGCATTCCAAAGTATTTGAAGATATTCCCAAAGGTCTCCCTCCCACTAGAAATCATGGTCATGAAATTCGCCTAATTCCTGGGAGTGTTCCTCCTAACATCAGGCCATACAGATACCCTTATGCCCAGAAGAGTGAAATTGAGCGCATGATTGAAGAAATGTTAGAGGCTGGCATTATTAGACCTAGCCAAAGTTCTTACT
>ML779806.1:416215-427055 GCA_009831015.1 Picea engelmannii
GTAACTCCTCCAGCATGCTTCTGCTATGGCCGTCCATCGGCATTAAGGGTCGCTCGAGGGTGGCGGTCCTATGCATTTAACATTCGTTTAGTGCATGTCCAGATGGCCCTGCGGCGCCTCCGCGTGTCACCCCATCCGGGGCGTTGTTGATGTCATATTAATGAAATGAAATTTTCTCTTTCCATTTGGTATTAGAGCTATGTTCTAAACTGACTTTGGCCACACCTAATTTGTTTTAGAGTTTCTCTAGATTACTAGGTCTTTGACCACATTCGAAATTTGGCTTTAGAAATTTTAGGAAATTTGCTACAAATTGAATATTTTCCCTACCATACATTGAAGTTTTTCAAGATTGGTTGTCTGCAACAATTATTAATACCATTAGAAATTATAGTGAAACAAAGAATCATGAAAACCAGAAAAATAAAATTCTATATATAAATGGTTGGCTAAATAAGATAGAAAGAGAAAGCATTTATCATCACACAATTTTTCCATACACTATTCAATATATAGATTTGAGTAGTTGACCATACATTCATTGTCTTCAACCACCAATTTTGATTCCACAACAAATTAACATATGCCCCTGCAAATTCCATTGTACATTAATCATTTAGCTTGGTCACCTTCCATTTTCTGTACACTACCTAATTCTTCCTTTGTCATACATCTACAATACCATACCTTCCACCATACGATTTAAGAATTCCCATGCTAAATGGTTTTTGTGGGAAGAAGGTTGAATAAGGTGGGTGACATAGTGGTCAAATCAACAGTCGTGACCCTCCAAAATAATAAACATTGGACCTTTGATTTAAGAGGAATAAGTTAAATCCCCCGGATGGGGTGCACGTGTAGAGATTAGCAGAAAGATCGATTTGATTCAAGTCAAAATATATATTGGAGTTCCCAACTTGTTCTTTATAGAATACAATTGGTCAACATGAATAATAGGATTTAATGCAGTAGACCATCGCCCTCCCCCCTCTATTGATTCAAATGTAGATAATTAAAGAGGCTATGGCCGAGGTGAACCTGCGCAACGTGGGGAATTTAATGAAATGATCAATTCGAGTGTGAGCCTGCAATAGGACTGGTAGGAGGAAGCTAAAGGACATCAATTCATCTATAATTGTGTTTCCCATTACTGATTTGGGCCACTTATTGGAGGTAAGGAATAACATATAGCTTATTTTGTTTGTTCATGCACCGTGGGTGGTCTCCTCCTCCCTCACCAAAATTCCTCACGCTCGTAGCTCTTTGATCTTCTTTCCCCTCCTCCCTTATGATTTTATTGCATTCATAATTCCACACGAGAGAGGTAAGTCGAAGCATGGACCTACCTATTACAACTTCATGGCTCGTCATCTTTGTTCGAGTCCTTCTTCCTCTCCAATTTCGTCGCCCTGTGCTATCCCTTCCCTTGTTGGTTCTCCCTCTATGGATTCTCCCCTCACATATCAGAATTGGAGAAGGGATGATAGAAATCTGGTTTTCATTGAAGAAGAGTTCCCTTTGGTGCCTCCTCAGTCTCCTCCAGAATCCCAATTGATATTTGCCACAGATTTATAGCCCTCTCATCTAAATTCCTTTCGAAAGGAGGGGGCTTCCCCCAACTTGGTTGTGGAGGGATGTACAGTTACGGAAGATAATCCTCTTCCTTTTCATGATGATGAGGTTCATGAAGATGTTTTCTTAGAAATAAATCCCAACCCCAGTGCAGATACATTGTCTGAGGCACCCCACCAATGAATCTTCTCAGAGGATCAACTGCATCTGATCTCCGACCTGAGGAAGGATGCTACTAAATATCTCTTTCTTCAGACCATCCTTTGTCGTCATTTGGACGCCTTCTTCAACTCTATTTAAATAAATCCTGTCAAAATCAGGTGCCTGAATTGCTTCCATCCATATGCATTTTCTCTGTCTTTGCCTCACCCCTAGAACAATGATGGAAATATGGGTTCTTCCAATGCTTGAGTTCTATCATGTCATGTATTTTTCTTGAATTTAGTCATAGTTACAGTATTATGCAGTAATCCTAAAATGGATTAGAAATCATACACCACTGGATCTGAACCGAGTGTCTCTAATATCACTTGATCCTCAAATAGTATTAACTATGAAACCGCTTTCTTATTCCAGTATTCTTTTATTGACATTGCTTATAGCATGGAAGTGACTTATCTTACTTAACCAAAACACTTCAACTGATGAAAAAAACTTGCATAATAATTCATACACGAGAATATACGAAATCACATGAAAGAAATAATTATGTGATCTGAAAAGTACTTAGATGTTATTAATCTCTAACATTCATAAACATCTACTTGGTCTTCAAAAATATTAATGATTGTTTGCTTGATTCCAATTACATGTGAAATATCTTATCTAACTAAATTCACTTAAATTGGTAAAATAACTTCTGAAATAACTGAGCATTAAAGGAACAACAATAACAAAATCACATACACAAGTTTGATAACGAAGTTCACCCAATTTGGATTACATCTCTAGTTCTGCTTCCAATGGAGACTGCTTTATTTATTCTCAAATGTTTATGTATTTACAATGATCTTCTCCTTTGTTGTTCACATGCCATTCTAACCATCAAATTCGGCACCACCTCAGAAAACTGAATCTGTTGGCTATAAGCACTATATATTTTCTTACAAATGCTCAAAAATCCCAATTACAACTCATAAATGCCCATTTTGTAGCATACTGGTTCACAACTGAGTAATAATAACATCACCATCGACACTGCCTTGGAAAACCGATTTCGGTGACTACAAACACCCTATATCTCCAAAAAATAACTACAAAAACTAGACCTTAAAACAATATGAGCAGAGTTTCCATACACAAACACAATGTGTGTTGTAGTGGTAAGGCGCATGTCTTTTATAGGGGAGGTCGAGGGGTCAAATCCCACCCAACTCCCTCTATTCTTGGAGCGGATAGTTCGAACTTAAATGTAATTTAACCCATTTAGCATAACAAACCATTCCCTTGGTCGAACGATTAATTTGTTGGAGATATACATAGCAGGTCAGGGATTCTATTCCCGTCGACTGCTATATACCCACACATTTTATTGGAATTTAGTTACAACAAATAACTATATGTTATATTTAACATATAGTTAACATAAATTTTAGTTCGAAATTTTGGTGATACAACCTTGTGCGATCAATTGTTGGTTATGTGGTATGGTATGAACCAAGGCTAAGGGTCGAGGGATTATTCCCTCGACCCTTTATCCACCCATATGCAACTTTATACAAAGTTAAATATATTAATTTCCATATAGCTATCAAGGAACAATGTGTGGCGTATTGGCAAGAGAGAATTTTTAGAACCTTTGGTGTGCTTGGAAGTCATGGGGTCGAACCCCATTGACTCCATAGTATTTTTATATAACTTGAACCATATGAGCTAATGGGAGGTCACCATGTGGCAGCCTCTCATTGGCTCTTTCCAATGACACTTGTCAACACTTAAATGGAGCCACTTGTCACTATGCGGTTGGACCACCTTTCATAGTCAGTTTCCAATTAGCTATGACATGTGACCCCTATAGTGGTGCCACATGTCACTTCCTTATTTCCCTGTACTTTGACCTTTGACTCGGTTTACTGAAAACTTTGACCTCTTATAACTTTTGCATACGATCTTTGTTTGAAGAACCGTTTGCATCGTCAGAAAGATGATGATGAACTTTAACAATTTATGGAATTTTAGAGAGCATTTAAGATAATTTAATTTTGAGCATTTTTGAACCATTATGGACCTCTATGGATCTAGACCTATGTGATCATTCATGGACCCTCTTGGATCATTCCTCCCCATTTGAAGACTTTTGGACGACCAAAATTTTTTATTACTTAGAAACTAAGTGAGGGTAAAGATCCCTCACCCTTTCGATATCCATCCATTTTGCTTGTCTTGGTTTTACTCCCTTAAGACCAACTCGAATATATTCCACATCACCTCACTTTTAAGTCCTGATTCTTCTGTCAAGAATAACATCTTCATGTAGTTCATCCAAATATTCTAAAGTAAAATCATCAATTGTTGGAACCTGGATACTTTCATCTTCATCCCTAATCATAGAAGGCTCATAAAGCTTCAAATTCTCAACATTTATCACTGAATACATCTACATGTAAGTTGGTAGATCTAAAATAAAGGCATTAGTACCAATCTTATCCAAAATATTGAATGGACCATATCGGATTGGCCTTAGATTTTTACCTTCACCTTTCATTATGTCCTTGTTGATATGTAACCATACTTGATCACCGACTTGGAACTGATGATCAATCCGATGCTTGTCATGCCTCACCTTGCATTTGGCTTGGATTTTCTCCAATTTTTCATGTACTGTCTGATGTACATGTTGGATCTTCTGAATGAACCTCTTAGCTTTATTTTCATCATCTTGTCCATCCTCTTTTTTTTCTTCTTCTAAATCAAATTCCATAGGATATTTAGGAAAGTACCCCATACATACCTTAAAATGAGTTCTTTGAGTAGAAGAAGTTATAGCAGGATTATAGGCATGTTGTACATAAGGAAATAGTTCATCCCATAGCTTAGGATGCTTACTGCAATATCCTAGAAGTAGATGTACCACTGTTCTATTTACTACCTATGTATATCCATCTGTCCATGGATGAAAAGTTGTTCTCTTATTTAACTTAGTTTCCATCATCTCCCATAAATGAGATCAAAACTTTCCCAAAAAGAGAGAGTCTCGATATGATATAATAGATGTAGGAAGTCCAAAATGAACCCATACATTAGTAAAGAACATATGTGATGTATGTTCAGCTGTGACATGTTTCATGTATGGTGTTAAGATACACATCTTACTAAACTCATCCATGACGTCATATAAGTAGTCATGACCTACTCTAGACATCATTAAACCACCCACAAAATCCATGGATATACTTTCCCATGGCTGAGAAGGTACTAGAAGTGGCATATATAATCCCAACTTCTTGTTGCTAGGTTTGTCGGGGGCACACATAACACACCCTTTTATGTACTTGGAAATTGTCTCATTCATTCGAGGCCAATAACAATATCTCTATAATTGTGCTAATGTCTTACCTACCCCAAAATGACTAGGAATGAGAGATGTTTGAGCTTCTCTGATTATATTTACTCTTTCATCCCTGGGTATACAAAGCTTTCCAAGATGATATAATAAATTATCATGCACATGGTAATCTAATTCTTCACTCTGCCTTCCATGAGTTAGTGCTTCATATACATCTTTGAAATCATCATCTCTAGCATATTTTTCAACATAAATTTCATGATTTGGAAGATTATACCTTAGTATTATAGATGCACTGACTATTGGTCTTGATAACATGTATGCAACCTTATTATGAATACCTTTATTCTACTTGATAACCAAATGAAATTGTTTTAAGAAACCCATCCATATGAAATGTCATGATTATTGTAGCTTGGTTTGTGACTACAAATACTGTAATGGTTGATGATGTGTATGAATTATTGTCTCATTTCCCATTAAGTAATGCTTCCATTTTTTTACACTTTGTACCAAGGGATACAATTCCTTATCATATGTTGGATAGTTAATTATTCTTGAGTAAAAGTCTCAGAATGATAACATATAGGTTTACCTCATTGCATCAAGACTTCTCCCATGGCATATCTGCTTGCATCGATTTGAATCTCAAATGGTTGGTGTAGATCTGGCAAAGACAAAACTGGTGCAGTGCTTATTTTCTCCTTCAATGTCTCAAAGGCTTTATGTTTCTTGCCTCCCCATTGAAAGACATGTTTCACACTTGTTAATGCATGTAAAGGAGAGGCAATGTAAGAGAAATTAACAATGAATTTCCTCCAGTATTGCACTTCTCCTAAGAAGCTCCTGACTTCTGTGGCAGTTTTTGGCTTGGGACAATTCACGATGAATTCCACCTTTGAGGGATCTATCTTCAAATAACCATTCCCTACAATATAACCCAAATATACCAGAGAATTTTTTCCAAATTCACATTTAGACATTTGTATATACAACTTCTCCTTCTTCAAAAGTTCAAAAACTTTCATGACATGCATTACATGATCTTCCCATGTCTTACTAAAGATCAATATATCATATAAATAGATGATAACAAAATAATCTATGGAAGGTATGAATACATCATTCATTACCCTCATAAATGTTGCAGGTGCATTGCATAACCCAAATGGCATAACTAACCATTTAAACAATCCATGCCTTGTTTTGAAAGCAAATTTCCATACATCTCTTTCTGCAATTCTGATTAAATGGCAACCACTTCTCAAATATAACTTAGTGAAATACACAACATTTCTCAATTCTTGGAAGAGGATAACATTTATTTACTGTGATTTTTTTCAGTGCTCGGAAGTCAATACACATCCTCCACATACCATATTTCTTTGGAACTGATACAATAGGAGATCCACATGGAGAGGAGCTTGGTATGATAACGCCTTTATTCAGCAACTCCTGAACTTGCTTCTTTATCTCTACATTCTCGATCACTGATGATCTGTACATACCAATGTGAGGAAGAGGAGAATTTTGTTGTAAATAGATTTCATGTTCAACCTCCCTCTTACGAGGAAAACTTGTAGGTTCCTGAAACAACTCATCATAGTTAGATATGATCTTTACCAATTAATGCTTATGATATGGATTACAACCTAACAAAGCATCTGATATATATTCCCTTTTTTTTTTCACCGTCAAGAGAACAAATTTTTTACTACAATTTACAAGTCTCTTTATTTGTCTTATGCTCACTAAAGAAATATTATTTCTAGTTTGATGAGCTCTAACAATATATTCAATCCTATCCTTGAAAAGGTGATATTTGTTCTCTTCTTGATAAAATATAGATTTCATGTCATATAGATGTGGGCTACCCAAGACAATGTCGCAAATGTTAAGAGGCACGCCATCTAACTGAACCTCATCAAAGAAATTAGTTGTAATTGCAAATCCTAACTTACACATTTTAGTTACCTGCAACTTAGCATCGTCACACACCCAACCCAATAGATATGGTTTTTTGTGAGTTGTGGTCTTCAAACCCAAATTATTAACAATTGCTTCAGATATTAGATTCACTTGAGATACACTATCAAATAGAGTATCAACCTTTGTATGCTTCACCATGACTCTAACATGAAAAAGCTCACTTTTTTTCCTTTGATCAATAACACTTTCCAATTTAGCAAATTGAATTGAAGAACTAAAATTAGCATAGATATACCTTTACTCGCCATTGTTGTGATTTTATTTTCATCTCCTGAATCTGATCCCATATCTTGTTGATTTATTGCAAGAGTCTTTTTCTTCCCCTTATCTTGGTATTTCTTTGATAGCAACTTCGACTACATCTTCTAACACTTTTCCTTACCATGCCCTTTCTTCTTATAATGTGAACATGTAGGCTTCCCTTCTGCTTTCTTCACTATAGTTGATTTCTTACTCTTCCATTTACCTTTAGACTTCTTCTCAAACTTGTGTGGCTTCTTATCCTCATACATATGCTTTCCCTTTCTAGAATCAAGATGAGTAGATTGTAATGACACTTTGCCAATATTAGTAGGGTTAAACATTAAAATAGTATGTCTAAGATATGAGTGCATACTGCCAATATACTTTAGAAGAGTATCATGAGTATACAATGGAATTCCTAGGGATAATTCCTTCTTCTTGAATTATTGTGTATATGCTTGAATATTTTGGCCTTTACCTTGTCTTAGATGCTGCCACTCGATCATTAATGTTTGTGTATGTGCGAGTGGATAGACTTGTTTTCTAATAGCCTTAGTAAACTTATCTCAATAAGAGATTACTTTACCTTTTTGAACAAGATCAACTTGCATCTTACTCTTCCACCATATCAAGGTTGTGTCACTTAGTCGAAGAGAAGCTAACTATATTTTTGCAGTCTTGTCCATGCTCTTTTGAACACTACAATATACCTCTATTTGCTTGATCCAGTTTTCCAATTTCTCAACATACAATTCTCCATCATAGGTTGGTAATTCAAACTTGACATCCAATTTCAATACAGGTATATTATGATCATATTTCTTAGAGGACTTATTATTATGAGAAGAGTGTTCACTGGAATCATCAGTAGATGATAATGGTGAAGAAGGTTATGAAGGTCCACCACCTTTACCTCCTCCTACTTTTACTGAAGATTCTCCTTCTTCAGTCCTTTGAACTCTTCATTACAAGTCATTTATTATCTCCTTCATCGATTGGAGTGTAACCATAATTTCCTCAGGGCTCATGGGAGGATCTCCTTCTTCCTTTCCTTCGGAGGCCATCTTATGCTTGCGAAGTATCTTTTCAATCTCGGATTTATAACTTGTAATTTCTCCTTTACCAAGATTGAATCCAACTCTTGTAAGCATTCACTTTGAAATCACTTTCAAAACTGTTCTCTGATGCCAACTTGATCCAAAAAATCCTTAGATGTTATTAATCTCTAACATTCATAAACATCTACTTGGTCTTAAAAAGTATTAATGATCATTTGATTGATTGCAATTACATGTGAAATAACTTATCTAGCTAAATCCACTTAAATTGGTAAAATAACTTGCGAAATAACTGAACATGAAAGGAAAAACAATAACAAAATCACATACACAAGTTTGATAATAGAGTTCACCCAATTCGGGTTATGTCTCTAGGTTTGCTTCCAATGGAGACCTCTTTATTTATGCTCAATTTTTTGTGTGTTTATAATGATCTTCTCTTGTGTTTCTCACATGCCATTCTAACTGTCAAATTTGGCACCGCCTCAGAAAACCAAATTCATTGACTATAAGCGCTATACATTTTCTTACAAATGCTAAAAAATCCCAATTACAACTCATAAATGCCCACTTTTTAGCATATTGGTTCACAAATGAGTAATAAGAACATCACCATCGGCACGGCCTTAGAAAACCGATTCTGGTGACTACAAACACCCTATATCTCCCAAAAAGAACTACAAAAAATGGACCTTAAAACAATATGAGCAGAGCTTCCATACACAAACACATTGTGAATTGTAGTGGTAAGGCACATGTATTTTATAGGGGAGGTCGCGGAGGGGTCAAATCCCACCCAACTCCCTTTATTCCCAAAGCGGATAGTTCGAACTTAAATGCAATTTACCCCATTTATCATAACAAACTGTGTCCTTGGTGGAATGGTTAAGTTGTTGGAGATATACATAGCAGGTTGAGGGTTCTATTCTCGCCGACTTCTATATACCCGTGTGTTTTTTTGGCATTTAGTTACAACATATAACTATATGTTATAGTTAACATATAGTTAACATATATTCTAGTGTGAACTTTTGGTGATACCCCCTTATGCAATCAACTATTGGTTATGTGGTATGGTATGAACCAAAGTTAAGGGTCAAGGGATTAGGCCCTCAACCCTTTAGCCACCCATATGCAACTTTATACAATGTTAAATATATTAATTGTCATATAGTTATCAAGGAACAATGTGTGGTGTATTGTCAATCGGGCCTTGTTAGAACCTTTGGTGCTCTTGAAGGTCATGGGGTTGAAACCCATTGACTCCATAGTATTTTTATATAACTTGAACCATATGAGCTAATGAGAGGTCGCCATGTGGCGGCCTCTCATTGGATCTTTCCAAAAACACTTGTCAACACTTAAATGGAGCCACTTGTCAACACTTGATGGAGCCACTTGTCACTATGTGGTTGGACCACCTTGCCCAGTCAGCTTCCAATTAGGTGTCACATGTCACCCCTGTAGTGGTTCCACATGTCACTTCCTTATTTCCTCATACTTTGACCTTTGATATGGTTGACTGGAAACTTTGACCACTTGTAAATTTTTCATACGAGCTTTGTTTGACGAACCATTTGTGTCGTCGGAAAGATGATGATGAACTTTACACATTGATGACATTTTTAGAGAGAATTTAATATAATTGAATTTTGAGCATTTATGAACCATTCTGGACCTTTGTGGATGTTCTGGATCATTCTAGACCTCTGTGATCATTCCCATATCCTCCTGGATCATTGTGTTTCACAATGACCTTCTTGCATGTTACTCAAACTAAATTACAAATGTCAAATTTGGCACTATCTTGGAAAATCAAATCCAATGACTATAAACAATATATATTTCTTTACAAAATTCCCAAAGGCTCTCTTACAACTCACAAATCTCAAATTCGCAGAATTCTGGCCTACAAATGAGTGATAAGATTGTCACCATCAACTCCATCTCGGAATAATGATTCCCATGACTATAAATACCATATAACTCTCAGAAGACTACAAACTTGAATTTAAAAGGAAAATGAGCAGATCTTTAGTACATAAGAATGTTGTGTTAAAAAAAACAAAATAAAATTATGTAAGACACCAAAAATATTGTGTAAAACACAAAAAAGTTGTGTGTAACACAAACATGTTATGTGTAAAATGAGTTGGGGTGTGTGCCATTAAATAAGCCACCCCTCTTAACAAAATACCAAAATTAGTGGTAACTTATTACTAATTTTAGAAGGAATCCCACTAAATATAGAATATTGACATCATAATAAATATTTTAGTTATGGTTCATTTAAACAATCCTTATCCAAGACATGTTGGCTAGTGGAGGTTGCTAAAGGTGTTGTAAAGTAGGTGGGTCATGGGTTCTATTCCCATTGACCTCAAATCTTTTTGTTATATATATACTATATATAACCCATAGTATATTTTTGGATGGTTATATATTTGGTTATGTATATATATATATATATATA
>ML779806.1:427105-451001 GCA_009831015.1 Picea engelmannii
CCAATGAAGGATCACCACATGTCAAGACTCGGTTGGTCTACTTATGTGCCAAATGTTTAATTGTGATTGAACCATATCTGTCACTTGTCATCATGTAACTAGGCCACCTGGAGGTACTATATACCACATTTGCCAAATATCATATTTTATGTCACCTATATGGTGCCACTTGTCAATAGGTGGAGTTTCCACTTGTCAACCTATGAGCTTGCCACGTGTCTCTCTCAGAGCCTACCACATGTCTCTTCAGGGTTGACTTGAACTTTGACTAGCCATAACTTTTGCATATGAGCTATGTTTGATGCGTTGTTTTCACCGTTGGAAATATGGCAATGAGATATACGCATTTATGGAATTTTCAAGAGATTTAAAGATAATAAAATTTTGAGCATTTCTGATCCATTCCTGGATCCTTGTGAGCATTATGGATCCTCCTAGACCTCTGTGAGCGTTCTTGGATCCTCCTGAATCATTCCTCCCCACTAGGAGGCATTTTTACCTCCAAAAGGTTTACATAAAATGAGGGAGATGCCTCCCCACTTGACCTGTGTCTCTTCCCCATGCTTGGACCACTTGGTTCATTACAATCAGTTGAATAACAAGGATGGCGGCTAGAATAATGTTGCTAACATAATAAATCATTCTTGGACTTCCACAACTATCTACATTCATATTTTCCACTACTGGACATGCATAACATATCAGTAGTAGTAGAAAACATATAGATTCTACTGACAATGAATTAACAACATTCTCGTGCTCCCTGACAAAATCCCTGTCACCTGCATGTAACATACCTTCATATGGTAAGTTTGGATAACTATGAAACACATCATGGCTAGGAGATAACTTGACTATTTCATTATTATATCCTTCACTTTCTTTTGCAAACATCATAGACACATTCTTGCTTGCATTCACAACACCTACAGCTGTGATTGGTGTCTCATCACCTGATTGAAATCCCAAATCTTTTTGGACTATGATAGCAACCTTTTGCTTTCCTTTTCCTCCATAAATTGTAGGCCTTAATTAAGGATGCAACTTCCAACAATGATCTCCATCATGTCCGCTTTTCTTGCAATGAGTACATGTGATATTTTCTTCTTCCTTCTTTAATGTAGCTATTTGTTTCTCTTTTCCCTTGTTCTTACTTCCCTTTTGTTGAGATAACTCCTTGAAGGAACCATATTTAGAATCCTTCCCCCTGGATTCAATTTATACAACTTGAACACATACTTCATCAAAATCAGTGGGATTTAACAAAAGAAGAGTATGATGAATGTAACTATGCATAGCACCAATTTATTTCAGAAGGGTTTATGTAGAATGTAAAGAAATATTTAAAGCCAATTATTTATTCCTAAACTCCTCAATAAAATCCTGCACACCTTGTCCTTTTCTTGCTGCAAATATTTCCATTCCATAATTGTTACACATCAAAATTCCTCACTTCAACAATGTTACATTCTCATTGTCGTAAGTGTCGTAAATGTTGCACTTTTGTCGCAAGTGTCGCATTCTCTTTACATAAGTGTCACATCACGAATGACACCATGAACACACTTGATACAACCCCTAAAATATGTTAGAAGAAGAATCCCCACCATTTGACATTCATAACAAATGTTTTTCTATGGGAATTACTCATCTTGGCAACTTTTGGGAAGATCAGCGCTCCCCTTCTCATACATAGGGAGGGATAGTGCTCTTTGAAAAACTCAGGGGGAGAGTTGTAGCTCTTTGTTTCCAATTCTAAGGGAGTGTTGAGTTGGTTGAGGAAATCTTGGAAGAAATCCCATTTTTTTCTAAAGATAGTTATGGATGGATCGAGTCGGTTTGGCTCGAATCTAACTCCTGGGCTACATCTAAGGTGTTAGCACTCTGTAATTTGCCCAAGGTTATGGAGGCAGTCACTAAGGCAACATCAAAACCACTTTGAGTCTAGGACCTATCCATCCAAGACTCAAAGAGGGATCTCTCTATCAGGTTTAGATTTGTTTTGGTATGGATTTTAGGCTAGTTATGAAATGCAATGTTTAGTTTTTGAATTGGTCGGGTTAGAACAACAGATGAGGGTCATTGGGAAATGGATTCACAAAGACATATTTAATCAAAACAGATTCTACAGGGAAACTTACAGGGCAATATAGGCACCCTAATTGGATTCTGGAGATTGTAGAGTGGTGTGAAAGAAAAGGTGAGAAGAGAGGATGGTAGAAGAGCAATGGAGAATTCTGGCACTATCCTCTAGCAGAAAACATAAAGATTATCCAAAATCCAGACACAGAGTGTACCTTTAAACAAATTCTGCTCTTAATGTACCATTGAATAATTAGAAGAAAACAACATATAACAGGGAAAAACATATAACAAAAGGACACTTCACCAAAAGATATGCCACGATAATCTTGTAAATGCTTGTATATTATTTATGCCAAAATTGTCATGTACACCAGCTCCAAAGCTATACAATGATACCATTCAAGTCCAACCTCTCCTACTCTATTACAAACATATATATATATAAATCACAAACACAATCTTTAGGCTCAAGAGATCAAATTCAATCCTCCTGGCCGAAAATAGCAAGTAAATCCCAAAAATATCCGAACTGAAAACTGGGTCGAATCTGCTGAAAAAATGGGTCAACTCAGACATTTGTTTCTCCTGGTCGGTGACACCTATGCTAAAAATGTAGAATTTTATTGTATATGATTTTGACTGGAGGAAAAACATCCTTTGGTTTCTCCAATTTTGTCTCCAACTCACTGAAAGAGATCCCGCAAAATCAGGACTGAAACAGGAAAATATGGAAACCTGAAAAAAGGGGCTGAAAGATGGCTTTGATTCTCCCAACTGGTGGAACCTGTGCAAAATATGAAAGAATTTTTTGTTCTTTAGTCCGTTCTAAACAAAAACCTTTCTTGGTTTTTGAAAATCCGTCTCCGTTTTCCCGGAATCATCCTCGGAAAAAGACTGGTCGAACTGGAAAAAATGTGATTTTTTCACTTTTCGGAAGGGCGGTTTTGGAGGGCAAAGTGGTTTTGGTCGGACCCCCCCTGAGGTGGTAAGTGGTATTGGGAGGGGGAGGTTCGAGTTCACCAGGAGGTGACACCTATCCCTCCTAATACCACCAACATGGACCCCCCTGGAGTTGATGGGACGTGAGGGAGGCAGGGGGGGGTCCGAGTTGTATGGGTGTGTGTGAGTGTTTAGACTTAGGATATGTTGGTTTATTAATTTTTATTACATTTTGTTTATTATATGTTTTAATATTCATGTTTTTTATTATTTGTTTTTTTTTTATGTATTGTATTTTGTTTTTATGTTTTAATTTATTTAGTTTGTTTTAATATTTGTTTTGTTTTATTTTAATATATCTATTAGGTTTTTTTTAATACATGTTTATATTTTATTTTATGTTTTGTTTTTAGTTTTGTTGCATTATATGTTTTTTATTTAATGTTTTGTATTTTTATTATTGTTTTTTAATTAATTTAAATTAATCAAACACTAACCTAATTACTAACTTAAGCAACTAACTATTAATTAATTAATTAAAAATTAATTTATTATTAATAAGTCTAATTTTATTTTATTAATCTAATGTTTTTTGTTTATCCTAAGTTTGGTTTATGTAGGGATGAGTGGTCGGAGAGATGTACTCAATGGGTCAAAAGGACAAGGGAGTGAGGGCGTAGAGGTGGATGAAGGATACAACAGGTGATGAAGGATTGGGCAAGGTGATGGAGGGTCGAGCGAAATGGATGGAGGGGGGAAAAGGAAACAACCGAGAGACCAGCAAGCCAGGAACTTCATCATGAGACCCACAAATGATATATGAATCATCAGACCTCCTATAATTATAGGACCCTAACATAGGCTCCACCTGGGGATGGAAACTCCTGAGGAGGTGACAAGAATCTCAGACCTCTTGAACATGCAGAACAATGATTTTATTCATTGGGCCATGGAGTCATTGTAGCTACAATATTTGAACTGGCTCAGATTTGACTGAACACTGAACTAGATACATCAACTGCAAACTCTGCTGGAAACAATACAATATCGAAAAATATGCTCAAATGACTGAGCTTATTCAAAACTGCTACCTACCCTGCACTACTAATAATTTTGTTGTTTTAAATGATACAATAATGTCAATGCAACCAGTCAAGCAACCACTCTAATAACTCTTCTCTTTCAATGTTTTCAAACAATATCAGAAATAAAACTTGCATAGGCATCATGAACTACTTTCCATCCTGATCTTCATCACAGGGAGCTTGATGAGCCTGACAGATAACAGAAATACTGGGAATGTATTGTGGCTCTGTGATGAACAGTTTCTCCATATATGTATCTATAGGATCAAGGTATAATTGACCTGTTCCTTGATTTTTAAATTTAGCCAAGTCATCAACATGATCTGGCACTGTATCTATGCTATCTAGATCCTCAAAAAATTCCTGATATGGCTACAAATTTTCTGATGGGATTTGTAATGAGACTTCTGCTGAAAAATAAAATGAAGTTGGTTTCCTGATCATGCCAATATCATAACAACTTTTCATCCCATAGATGGATGATGGAAAATGACTTTGACAACACAAGTCATCCAACACATTAGATATTGGATCCTGTATAAATTGAGATGACTGTTGCATTGGTTCCACTAAAACTTTTTGATTTTCTATGTGTTTATCCTTTAGCACATACTCAAGATTCTTTTTCAAAAACTGAAATGAATTAAAGCTTAATGATACAGAGTTATTTTGGATCAACTCATAATTTGTTTCCGGCTCTAAGCTTACATCTTGGATTTGAAAGTCTATGTAGGTCAAGGGCTGCAATTCTGGGTTTAGAACAACCTCCATATCATCAATGGCATCTTCAACTGATTGATCAGAAAAAAATTTGTCTTCACTATTTACAAATTGCCTAGATTTTCTTTTTAGAAATTGAAAAGATGAGAAACATAAGGGTAGAGTGTTTCCACTTACTCTGAGATTTTTTTCACTTTGATCATTGCTATCATACTTGTTATGCACAAATATACTATCTTGTTGGGATTGGAAATTATCTTCTTCCTCCCAACAGTATGCTGCTAATTTCTCTGGAAAATTCATCTTGATATCATCCTCATCATACTGATCATGCTTGGGTAAATCATACATGAATGAAAATTCATCAAACATGCACATCATATCAGCTGATGGATCTTCAACAAGATGAGTTAGAGTTTCATCTTTGACTGTGTTATGAATTGAATACATGAAACACTCATTATCCAATCCATGATACAAAGGATGAGCTGAAAAAAGCATGGGGGCATTGATCTTTGTCCTTTCTAGAACTAATGGAACATGTGGTATTTTAAAAACAAGTTCATCTTTTCTACTAATCCTTTGCATCATCTCTCTTACAGTGTTTTCCAGAACATCTAGTTTCACTTCTGAAGATGTCATCCGTTCCTTTTATGTTCTATCTTTATCTTATGCCCTTAGCTTGGACCTTTTGTTCAACAAGTTAGCTTCCACATAAGCTGCAATATTTTTCATTTCTTCAAGGGTTGCAATGTTCCTTTCTCTTAATTGGAATGTCATCTCAGGATCGAAGGCATCTGGGTAATGCAAGTGAGTTGATCCTAAGGGTGGCCTTGTATCAACATGCATTGCATGATATACCTTATTGAACCTTGTTGAAAACTGAGGTACTGTCTCCCCTGGCTGCTTTTTCAAATGGTCATATTCTTCTAGGATGAGAAAGACATTTCTCATGATCACCCATCGATCTAGGAAAATTTTTACAAACTGATGGAAATTTCTAATGCTTGTAGCTAGAAGATTCTTAAAGCAATCTTTAACTTTACCTAGCAATGATAGGGAAAACATCCTAATACAGACATCGTCTTCTTCCACCTCAAACAGATCAAGAAAATCCTCAATATTTTGGATGTGCTTTTTAGCAGTGAACTTCACATTTTCTCCATCAAACCTGGGCAGATTATTGATGTAATTGACAGGGAGGTCATGGAGAATAGGAGGCAAATCTAGAGGCTTGTATCAGTTTGGGATTTTCACAGGTATAGGAGGTAAAGCAAGGGGCTTATAGCTAACTGGAATTTCAACAATTGCAGGAGATAAAGCACAAGTCTCATGTCTCACTGGGCTTTCTTCAAGTGTATGAGTATGTACATGATTTACAATTTGGGGCTTAGTCTCTTGAGGCTCATCAACTAGAAGGTGGTCAATGCAATCTTCAACAATGTACTTTTGATCAGTTTTAGAATAACATATAACATAATCACAGATAAAACAAAAGATGTCTTGAATGCAATTTGGGCTTGAGTACCTGATCTTTCTAGGCTGCTTGGTCATGCTTCAGGTTCTTCCTCTAGTGGAGTCTTTGAGTTGGCACTATCTGAAGCTGATTGGAGTCACCAGGTGAAATATTTCATCCTTCTAGTGTCTGGTCACTGTCCACCATCAGTGATCAGATCTGGAACTTGAAGTGCACTACTGGAGAAAGTCCCCAGTATGGTCACCATTTTGTTAGCTCTCTGTAATTTTCCCAAGGTTGTGGAGGCAGTCACAGAGGCAACATCAAAACCACTTCAGGTCTAGGACCTAGCCATCCAAGACTCATAGAGGGATCTCTCTATCAAGTTTAGATTTGTTTTGGTATGGATCTTAGGCTAGTTATGAAATGAAATGTTTAGTTTTTGAATTGGTTGCGTTGAAACAACGGATGAGGGTCATTGGGAAATGGAGTCACAGAGATATATTTAATCAAAACATATTCTACAGGGAAACTTATAGGGAAAGATAGGCACCCTAATTGGATTCTGGATATTGTAGAGTGGTGTGAAAGAAAAGGTGAGAAGAGAGGATGGTAGCAAAGCAATGAAGAATTATGGCACTATCCTCTAGCAAAAAACATAAAGATTATCCAAAAGCCAGAACAAAGTGTACCTTTAAACAAATTATGCTCTTAATTTACCATTGAATAATCAGAAGAACACAATATATAACAGGGAAAAATATATAATAGAAGGACACTTCACCAAAAGATATGCCACGAGAATCCTGTAAATGCCTGTATATTATTTCTGCCAAAACTGTCATGTACACCAGCTCCAAAGCTATATAATGATACCATTCAACAGGGTCCAACCTATCCCATTCTATTACAAACATAGATATAAATCACAAACACAATCCTTAGGCTCAGGAGATCGAATTTGATCCTCTTGGCCGAAAATAGCAAGTAAATCCCAAAAATATCTGAACTGAAAATTGGGTCGAATCTGTTGAAAAAAGGGGTCAACTTAGACATCTGTTTCTCCCAATCAGTGATACATGAGAAAAACCTGTAGGATTTTATTGTATATGAGTTTTTCTCGAGAAAAAACCTCCTTTGGTTTCTCCAATTTCATCTCTAGCTCGCCAAAACAGCTCCCACAAAATCAAGACTGAAACAGGAAAATCTAGAAACCTAAAAAAAGGGGTTGAAAGATGGCTTTGATCCTCCCAACTGGTGGCACCTGTACAAAATCTGAAAGATTTTTTTTTTCTTCAACCCGTTCTGAACAAAATTCTCTCTCTGTTTTTGAAAATACATCTTCGTTTTCCCGTAATCATCCTCGGAAAAAGACTGGTCGAACTGGAAAAAACGTGATTTTTTCACTTTTCGAAAGGCAGTTTTGGAGGGCAGAGTGGTTTTGGTCGGACCCCCCCTGAGGTGGTAAGTGGTATTGGGAGGGGGGGGGGGAGTTCACCAGGAGGTGACACCTATCCCTCCCAATACCACCAACTCGAACCCCCCTGGAGTTGATGGGACGTGAGGGAGGGGGGAGTCCAAGTTGTATGGGAGCGTGTGAGTGTTTAGACTTAGGATATGTTGTTTTATTAATTTTTATTACATTTTATTTATTATATGTTTTAATATTCATGTTTTTTATTATTTGTTTTTTTGTTATGTATTGTATTTTGTTTTTATGTTTTAATTTATTTAGTTTGTTTTAATATTTGCTTTGTTTTATTTTTATATATGTATTACGGTTTTTTTTAATACATGTTTATATTTTATTTTATGTTTTGTTTTTAGTTTTGTTGTATTATATGTTTTTTATTTAATGTTTTGTATTCTTATTATTGTTTTTTAATTTTTTTTTTAATTAATTTAAATTAATCAAACACTAACCTAATTACTAACTTAAGCAACTAACTATTAATTAATTAATTTATTATTAATAATTCTAATTTAATTTTATTAATCTAACGTTTTTTGTTTATCCTAAGTTTGGTTTATGTAGGGATGAGTGGCGGGCGAGATGTACTCAATGGGTCAAAAGAACAAGGGAGCGAGGGTGTAGAGGTGGATGAAGGATGCAGCAGGTGACAAAGGATCGAGCAGGGTGATGGAGGATTGAGCGAAATGGAAGGAGGGGAAAAAAGGAAACAATCGAGAGACCAGCAAGCCAGGAACTTCATCATGAGACCCACAAATGATATATGAATCATCAGACCTCCTATAATTATAGGACCCTAACATAAGGGAGATATCACAACTATTGGAGTCATATCCTCAACTAATTCCAAATATACCCAAGGTAGTTGAGCCTCTCAAATCCTATAAATGGAGGCATTCTCATGGTGAACAAGGAGGAAAAAATCAGCAAAGCGTTGTTATTTTGATTGTGGATCTTTCGAGCAAGGGTTGGACAAGGAGGACTTGGAGAGGCTGCTGCAACATAATCTGAAGATTTTAAGTTTCCTTTTGAAGTTCTCATTAATATACTTGGCATGTTTCCTTCTTGTATGTGTTTACATGTGCTTGTATATGCTTGTTTTAATCTTCAAAGATAGGTTGATTTTATCTAATCCATTAGAGTAAGAGATAGTCATTTGTTTCTTATTGTCCATTGCAAGTACTGTTTGGAGATCATGGATTGGAGCAGCTTGGACAAACATCGTAAACGAGGTACATCATGCTTCCCCTCCTTCTCTCTTTTTCAATGAATAAAATGAATCTATAGGAATGGTAGTGTCCAAATGTAACTTTTTGTCTTAGTAGAGGGGTCTGTAATCCAAGGGAAAGTTCACATGTCTGCAGGGGAATATTTCCATAACAATAATTGTTTTTTGTCGATATCTCAAAGGATAAAATTATTTCTTTAATGCAGCTTTGAATTTTGACCAAAAATAGAGAATCTTATTGCTCTTTTGGATACCTTCCTGAAGTTTACCTTCCCACCAAATCAACATTGTACCTTCAAGGAAAAGAGAGGCCAATTGAATCTTTACCTCATCTTCATCAATATATTGAACACGATAGTAAACTTCCATTTGTCGAATCCAATTGTCTAGCTTCTTTGCATTAGTCTCGGCATTATACATAGGCAAATTAAACTTGACATCTAACTTTAACAATGAATTTTTTGAATCAATTTCCCTATGCGGAGATGAGGGTGGATAAGTGGAAGGAGATGAAGGTGTGGAAGGAGGTGAAGAAGCAAGTCTTGAAGGAGGTGGAGAAGGAGGAAGATCATCTTATTTCTTAATTTGTCCAGAACTTTCTCCTTTTCGTAATCCTCTCTCACTGTAAAGTTCTTTCACCGCTGCCTTCATATGATTAAAGGCATTGCAGAAATCATCTCCAGATTCAAAATGACCTATTTTCCTTGGTAAATCCATCTCTTATCTTCGAGTGAAGCTCCTTGAACCAATATCTGGATTCTAACTCTCAAGTTTGCCTTAACCATGCTTGTGTAAATAGCCCTTGTAATCATTCACTTATCAAACCTACTTTGATACCACTTGATCCAAAAATGGATTAGAAATCATACACCACAGGATCTTAACCGAATGTCTCTAATATCACTTGATCTTCAAATAGTATTAAGTATGACACCACTTTCTTATTCCAAGATTCTTTTATTGGCAGTGCTTATAGCATGGAAGTGACTTATCTTACTTAATGAAAACACTTCAACTGATGAATGTAACTTGCATAATCATTCATACATAAGCATATACAGAATCACATGAAAGCAATAATTTTTTTTCACAATGACCTTTTTACATGTTACTCAAACTCAATTATAAATTTCAAATTCGACACTGTCTCGGAAAACCAAATCCAATGACAATAAACAATATATATTTCTTTACAAAATTCCCAAAGGCTCTCTTACATCTCACAAATCCTAAATTTGCAGAATTTTGGCTTACAAATGAGTGATAATATTGTCACCATCGAATCCATCTTGGAATACCGATTTTGATGACTATAAATACCCTATAACTCTCAAAAGACTACAAGCTTGACTTTAAAAGGAAAATGAGCAGAGCTTTAGTACATAAGAATGTTGTGTTCAAAAACACAAAAGAAAATTGTGTAAAACACCAAAAATATTGTGTGTAAAAGGAGTTGGGGTATGTTCCATTAAATAGGCCACCTCTCTTAACAAAATCCCAAAATTGGTGGTAACTTATTACTAATTTTAGAAAGAATCCGACTAAATATGAAATATTGGCATCATAAAAAATATTTTAGTTATGGCTTGTTTAAACAAACCTTATCCATGACATGTTGGCTAGTGGAGGTTGCTAAAGTTGTTGGCATGTAGGTGGGTCATGGGTTCTATTCCCATCAACCTCGAATCTTTTTGTTATATATATACTATATATAACCCATATTTTTAAAACCTTCGTTCAAAACTATGGGAAAGATCCATACATTGTTATAACAATATAACATAATCTCCCACGTGAATATTGTTATATAATATGTGGTCAAAGTACTCCATGTGGAATCTTGTTGGATGGTTATATAATTGGTTATATATAATATATATATAACCAATCCAATATAATCCAATGAAGGATTTCCACATGTCAAGACCCGATTGGTCTACTTATGTTCCAAATGTTTAATTATGATTGGACCATATCTGCCACTTGTCATCATGTAATTGGGCCACCTGGAGATACTATCTGCCACATCAACTACCAACAATTATGTGTCATGTCACCTATATGTTGAGTTTTCATAAGAGATGATATTGTATGTGAATGAATCTATATTGAGGATTTTGGTTGTTGGGTTTTCTCCCCCACGAGGATTTCCTTGGATAATATTTGTGTTCTATTGTATTTTTTATTGTCTATCTTTCAGTGATCCTACTACAGTTTATATTGGATTAATTAATTGTAATTGTGTAACTAGAAGATTTAGAATTCCAAAATGGTATCAGAGCAGGCCTGAATAGAAGCCAGTTGCAGATCTAAAATCCTAAAAGGGAGTCGTTTTTAGTCTAGAGAAAGTTGTCGGAAAAATCAAGACCATCAGAAGGCAGGATGACTACCAGAACAAAGATCGATGAGAAGCTAGATGGAGCTGATAACTTCAGGGCCTGGAAGTATAGACTAACCCTCCTTATTGAAGAACATGAACTAGATAAGTTCATTATAGAAGAGGTTCAAGAACCTCAAGGAGATGAATTTAAGGAAAAATATAAGAAGGACATGGTGAGAGAAAAAAGAATTATTGCAGACTCCATTAAGGACCACCTTATCCATCATATATCATCATTATCTTCTCCAAAGAAAATGATGGACACCTTAACTCGTCTGTTTGAGGGAAGAAACATAAATTGAAGAATGACTCTGAGATCTTAGTTGAAGAATGTGAAAATATAGAACTCAAAAACCATTCCATCCTACTTCTCAAGATTGAATCAAATCAAGGAGAAGATAGAAGCCATTGGTGACTCAGTGGAAGGCGAAGAGATGGTTTTGACTACCTTGAATGGCCTCCCAAGGTCATGGAATGCATTCATCCAAGGAATTCATTCAAGAAAGAATATTCCCAAGTTTAGTAGGCTTTGGGAATATTGTAACCAGGACGAAGCTAGGATAGTTGCAAGAGAAGAAAACATGGTTGATGAAGATCAAGCCCTAGCCACCCACACCAGGAAAGGAAAGAACAAGAAGGAGAATTCTTTACCTAAGAAGTTTAACATGGGTCAAAGAGACAAATCAAAGATCATATGTTACTATTGTCAGGAATTGGGACACTTTGTTAGGGATTGCCCCCTCATTATGGAAATTAATAATAAGAAAGGAAGTAAGAGGCATCAAGCTCACACAGTTGAAGATGATGAGCCTCCCAAGAAGGTTGCAAGGCAAGATGAATCAAGTGATAAGGATTATGTTCTTATATCGGCCCCCATAGGTATTGTTACTCATGGAAGTAACACTTGGTTGATAGACAATGGTGCTTCCAAGAACATGACAAGCTATGAAGACTTCTTATTTAAAATTATTCATAAAGATTCACCTCATAAGGTGAAATTGGGTGATGACTATCAGTATCCAATCAAAGGTGTTGGAGAAGCTTCCTACAAGTTAAACTCAAGCAAGACAATGAAGATGAAGGAAGTTCTCTATGTTCCAAGTTTAAAAAATAATCTTCTCTCAATTTCAGCATTGGACAAGAAAGGATTTAGAGTAACATTTATTGATGTTCAAGTTCTTATGTGGCCTAGAGGGAAGACCCTTGATGATGAAGTAGTGATCGGAGTTGAATAAGGAGGACTCTACAAATTAGAAGGACATTCAGACTCTGCAATGGTTCATGATATTGTGAATCCAGTGAACTATGGCATAGGAAATTTTCTCACCTACACTACAAAGCTCTTTCGGTTGTGAGAAAAATGGTGACAAGTCTTCCAAAAATCCAAGTAGAACCAGATGGTGTGTGCACAAGGAAATAACGTGAAGCACTCCTTTCCCAATAGTGATAGTAGAGCCAAAGGAGTTTTGGAAATCATGCATTCAGACGTATGTGGACAGATGTCAGTAGCTTCACTAAGTGGGTATGTATATTATGTATCTTTCATTGATGATTACTAATGTAAAACTTGGATTTATTTGTTAAAATCAAAGAATGAAGTTTTTGGAAAATTGAAAGAGTTCAAGGCTCTAGTAGAAAACTTGACAGAGCAGAAGATAAAGACCTTGTGATCAGACAATGGAGGTGAATTCACCTCAGAATAATTCAAGGAGTATTGCAAGGAAGTTGGGATTAAGAGGTAGATTTCTACTCCCTATAACCCTCAGAAAAATGGAATATATGAAAGGAAGAACCGGACAATCATGGAAGCAGTAAATGTCATGATCCATGATCAATATCTTTCTATGCATATGTGGGAAGAAGAAGTGAAGACAACAGTGTATGTGTAGAATAAAATTCCCCACAAGGTGCTTGAAAACAAGACACTCGAGGAAATGTTCTTAGGAGAGAATCAATAAGTCATCTATTTTAGAATACTTGGTTTACCTGTATTTTTTCATGTCCACAAGGAAAAGAGGACAAAGTTGAACCCTTCTAGACAGAAGGGAATATTTGTTGGTTACAGTGACACATTGAAGGCTCACAGGATATACATTATCGGTCAGCGGAAAGTGGAGATTAGTCGAGATGTAACCTTCAATGAGAATGAAGCTTTCAGTAAATCCAAACAGATCCATGCAGAAGAGGCACACGAAGAAGAGAATGAAGTTCATAAAGTTCCATAGGCAGTTGAACCATAGGAATTCATTCTAGAGGATCATGACATAGTATAACCTCAGAAACCAGCCGAGATACCTTCTTGCAAGAGAATACCATCTTGGGAACAAGAGCTTATCAGAGATGCAGAAAGAATTGGTGCCCCAAAGAAACCTTTCAGGGAAAGTAAGAAGTCGAAGTTGTATTCCAGCTACGTGGCATGCTTGTGTGACATAATGGATGTAGAACCTTCCAGTTATGAAGAGGCTACAGAAAATCAAGTATGGAAAGATGTCATGGTAGAGGAATACCAGTCCATTATGCAGAATGATGTTTGGGATCTGGTTCACAAACCAAAGGAAAAATCTGTGGTGAGTTCAAAATGGATCTACAAGACAAAAAACGCAGTTGATGGTAGTATTGAAAAATATAAGGCAAGATTTGTGGTCCAAGGTTTATCTTATAAGGAAGGGATTGAATATGAAGAAACTTTTTCTCCCATAGAAAGATATACCTCGATCAAGACTATACTTTCATTGGTTTCTATGATGAAATGGAAGGTGCACCAGATGGATGTAAAGACAACCTTCTTGAATGGTGAAATAAAAGAGGAATTTTATGTGGATCAACCACTTGGATTTGAGACATGTGACAGGGAGACTCATGTGTGTATATTAAAGAAGGATTTATATGGATTGAAGCAGGCACCCAGATCATGGTATGGTAGGATTGACAATTTTCTAATGAGCTTGGGTTTTACCAAGATCAGTGCAGATCCTAACCTTTAATTTAAGGTTGAAGATGGTGAACCATTGATTCTACTGTTGTATGTAGATGACATGTTTCTAACAAGTGTGGAAAATATCATCACTGAATGTAAGATAAAATTGGCTGCAGAATTCGAGATGAAAGATTTAGGAATGATGCACTACTTCTTGGGACTATAAGTTTGGCAAATATCAGATGGGATTTTCCTAAATCAAGGAAAGTATGTTGTGTAAATCTTGAAGAGGTTTGAGATGTTGGACTGTAAGGCCATGGTTACCCTGGTGGTATCAAATATTAATTTGTTGTAGGATACAACTTCAGAGATTGTGGATTCTACCTTATACAGGAAGATAATGGGCTTATTGATGTATTTGATGAACATAAGACCGGATATATGTTTTGATGTGAACACCCTGAGTCAGCATTTGGAGAAGCCCAGACAGGTTTATTTGGTTGCAACAAAACATGTGTTGAGGTACCTTAAGGGTACTCTAGATCATGGTCTCTGGTATAGATCTGACCATGAGTTTGGATTGTATGGATACTCAAATTCAGATTGGGCTGACAGTATTCCTAACTAGAAGAGAACTTCTGGATATTATTTCATTCTTGTCTTCAGTATGGTCTCGTAGAGAAGCATAAATCAATCATGTGTGGCAATGAATACGGATAGCAGAGTATGTGGCAACATGTGCAGAGAGAAAAGAATCATTATGACTTCATAAGCTATTGTTTGGGTTATTTGTTCTCGGATTGGAGGCAACCTGCATTTGGTGTGACAACCAGAGTTGCATGAAGTTTTCAGAGAACTCGGTGTTCCATGACAGGTTGAAGCATATTGAGATCAAATACTACTATATCAGTGACATGAGTGCACATGATCAGGTACTGATGCATCGTAGGGAGTGGATGTCCTAGGGACATGTTGTAGATATTGAGAGCTACCCATATACCTTGGTTGCATGGGGTGAATTCATGTTGCACTATGGATATTTGAGGATGTATAGATTCACATGTTCAACAGTTAATGGATGTGAGCTCGTGTGGTATCAGAATTGGAGTCTGTGTCTAGAAATAATACATTCCTAGTTAAGAGGGAGTGTTGATATTTTTGGTTTAACTACGGAATATATTCTTGTATATTTGTTTTAGAGAAACCTTTAAAAGGTTATTATAATTATATTGTACAAGTCCTCTCAACATAAATTATTATATTATTGGTATTTTATTTATTATGGGTTAGTTAGGTCAAGAGTCATGTCTCTTCAAATGAAATTGTTGTGTACAAATAAAGGATAGGTTCCTCTCATTTGGAAACACACTCACACACTTCTCTTGTGCATCTTGGAGCGCATAAGAAGGTCTATCGCACAAGTGTTGGAGACTATTTTTTTTGGTGTTTTGGTCTTGGAATTTCTTGGAGAACTATAGCGGATCATTGTAGTGGTTGAAGGTATCTATATTGAGGATTTTGGTTGTTGGGTTTTCTCCCCCATGAGGATTTCCCAGGATAATATTTGTGTTCTATTGTATCTATAATTGAATATCTTTCAGTGATCCTACCATAGTTTCTATTGGATTAAGTCATTATAATTCTGTAACTAGAAAATTTAAAATTCCAACACTATACGGTGCCATTTGTCAATATGTGGAGCTTCCACTTGTCAACCTACGAGCTTTCCACATGTCTCTCTCTGAGCTCATCACATGTCTCTTCAGGGTTGACTTGAACTTTGAATTCCCATAAATTTTGCATACAAGATATGTTTGACATGTCGTTTTCATCGTTGGAAAGATGACGAAGAGTTCTACGCATTGATGTCGTTTTCAAGAGATTTTATAAAGATGAAATTTTGAGCATTTATGATCCCTTCTTGGATCCATGTGAGTGTTTCGGATCCTCTTGGACCTCTGTGAGTGTTCCTAGATCCTCCTGGATAAGATAGGCCCAAGGCGAGTTTACAACTTTCACGGTTTTGTTTATAGAAACTTATGCATATCACTTTGAACATGGATTCTTTCACAAGCTTGTAGCCATTTTTGGTTTTCATTTGTTTGGCAGAACATGCTACAAGCTTTTCTATATGTACTAGTGTATTAGCTATCTAAGGTAATACAAAATTATTATTTAAACAAAAAAAGGAATAAGTTAAAGGGTAAATATTCTATTCACGTGCCTTTAAACTTATATTCCTATGAAATTAAAGATTAAAAATTATAAGGTGGAAATATATATAAATATTTTAATATCAAGTGACTTCAGAAAAATAAAAGTTCAATTTTGAAGGAGAAAAGCTATAAACTTACCAATTTGGAAGGAGAAAATATATGTACATGAATATATAAGGGTATTCATGTTTCTCATAGTCATTCAATTAAGTGGAGAAGTTGAAAAAATAAATAAAAAATGGATTTTAATAATAAGAATGAAGGAATTTTTTTAAATAAAGGTTTTCCAATGTTGTGCTTTGGACTATAAATATTCAAAGGAAGTATTTAAGAAAAAATATTAACATCATTATTGGTGCAAATCATAAGGAAAATTGCATCAATGTTGACTTCACAAATCAATTCTTAATTTCAGAGCCAATTATAATTGAAAGACAAACTCTTTTGGGAAAAAAAAACAATTTGAAATTAAATACTTATAAGTAGCAAGTGATGACTATAAATTCATATCCAAATTCAATGTTCTAGCTATTTTTGATAAATATGTTGACATAATTCTCAGTTCAACCTGGCTAGAAACACTAAATACCATCATCTTAAAGATGAAGAAGAAATATCTAACATTCTCTAATAGGAAGAAGAAGATAACATTGTGGGGCATTACAATGAGATCATGCTTAGTTTCCTTCATAATAAGACTTGAAGGGTGTATTGGAAGTGATCCTTCAATATAGCCATAAGTTAATACAAAAGTTGCAGGATTTCCAGAATGAACTTGACAAGGTGGTTGTTGATAAAGATGAAAAAAATTCTCACATAAAAGAGCATAGTCAAAAACTACTTTCACAAATCAAGAAGTCAAAGGATAAAATGCAATTCAATCAAAATTTAGAACATAAGAATTAAGGTTACGAGAAGAAATCATAAAATAATGATGAAGAAAATTCTTCCCTAAAGAAGCTTAGTAAAAAATTGCTTGAAAAACTCAAAAGGTTAAAGGATGAGAAGCTAGAGAGTAAAAAACCTAAAAATAATTTCAACAAGTTAGACATAAAGAATAAATTTCTAATATTAAACATGAGGAAGAAGATAACATTGTAGAAAATTACAATGAGATTGTGATCGGTGGCCCTCATCCAAAGTCTTGAAGGATATATTAGAAGTAATCCTTCAAGCTATCTAGAAGTCAATAAAAAAGTTGCAAGATCGCTAGAAATAATTTAACAAGGTTGTCATTGATAAAGATGAAGAAATTTATCGCATAAAAGAGAATAGTTAAAAACCACTTGCACAAATCAAGAAGTCAGAGGATAAAATTCAATTCAATTGGAATTTAGAACAAGGGAATCAAGATCTTGAGAAGAAATCATCAGAGAAGGATGAAGAAAATTCTTCCCTCAAGAAGCTTAATCAGAAGTTTCTTGAACAAATTGAAAGGTTAAAGGATGAGAAGACAAAGAGTCACAAACCTAAAAATAAATTTGACAAGTCTGAAAATGATGAAGAAATTTTCTTCCTTAGGAACCATAATAAAAAAAATCTTGTGCAAATCAAGAACTTGAATAAGGAAAGAAAACACAATGAAAGTTAGGCCAATTTGTCAATGAAGAACCACTAGTTGACAAAGAAACACAATGACTAATCTAGTTGAAGTAGGGATATCATCAAATGTTGAAGTACAAATGATGTAAAATCCAAATATCTCTACCAATAATCATTTAATGATCAAAGAAGTGACACGAGTATGCAAGGAAAACATACTACCAAACGTGAAACAAGAAGGCACTACAAATATGGTAAGAAAATATCATGTTACAAGGATGCCTTATTGTCATCCAAATCACAAGAGTCATCATGAACAAAGATAAAATCAATATGAGAATCTAAGTGAATATCATATTATATGGAAGAGAATTTCAAGTGTGGAATCTCACCATTTCTTGAATCATGCAAGTTGTCGCCACATGGTCCTGTAGAATATTGAATTTGGGTGGTTAGACCCTTTCACCATTCGACAATTATTCTTAACACTTAGAAGATCATATTACCTTGTATTGTCAACCATCACAACTTCAAAGAGAATAGAATCATGAGAAGTTGTTACAAGTCAAAACAAGAGATAAATATTTTCCATTAATATGCTTGAAGGATAAAGAATTTATGAAATGGAAAGTCAATGTTATGTGTGTAAAAATAAATGTAATTTATAAATATATATGTACCTAAACTAGAGAACTTAGGATATTAATTGTTAAAAGGTGCATCACATAAAGACATGGTTTTACATGAATGGTCACCTTGACTCCTATAAATACCAAGGAAATTCATCATTGTAATCACCATCTCATATTTTATTCAATATAATATTTTAATCCGTATGGATTATTTTTTGTTCTCTCATTTATTTCAGATATTGAGTTTATGAACCAAGTTGTTCAAGTCATATTTAGAAAATGAGCTTTGTTCTTTTATGAGATGTAACAACCCTAATTAATTAATTAATTAATCATGATTAAATATTTGTTTAATGAATAATAGTTTAATAAATTAATTAATTAATTATCATGATTAAATATTTGTTTAATGAATATTAGTTTAATAAATTATTATTTTTTATTTTGGAGACTTATTTTATAATATAAATGTATCGGTAGATGGACCCATTTATGGAAGGGGGGATAAGGTGGTTGAGGATTAATGGGGGAATAAGGTGGTTGAGGTTTAATGGGGGGAGAAGGCGATGGATAATGGGGAGGAAGGGAGATAAGGAAAGGAAAAGCACTCGGGAAAGGGGGCTTTTGTTTGAGTAATATTTTCATAGGAAGAGAAGTTGAGAAATTTTAAAGAGAAAAAGGAGAAGAGAGGAGGCAGTTTGAGACTGTGTGTTGTTCTGTATCTATTTTGGGCTTACAAGATGACTTGAGGACGTTCACAGGGGGCACCTATTGCTGGGAATTTTTAGCTCAGGGGCCAGAAAACCGTAAGGAATCCTGGGGCTAGGGAGTCGGATAGGTTGTTCCTAGTCGGCTGGGAGGTTAGTCAGTTTTGGGTAGAGCTTCAGCTTGGGAAGAGTTTCAGAACAACATTAGTTTGAGTTATTTATCATCATTATTATGCTGTGTTCATTATTGTTATATTGTTCTTTTTTTTATGTTGAACATGTTATTTATTATCATGCTACTCTCATTTTTTTCAATTCTATTGAAAAGTGAACATAAAATAAATTATTATAGCATTTATATATTTAAATTTATGTTAGGTAAGGCTCTGTTTGGACAGACATTATACATGGTATCAGAGCTTCTAGTTTAAAATCTGGGGCCAAGGGCCTACCTACCCACCCATCCTCTTGACTCTTGAATGAAAGCTAAATATTACTCCACCCATTTTAAATTAATTCAAATGAGCAAAAATTGGATCAGAATTTTGAAGAAATTGGAACTGTAACTTTCTTTGCTTCAAAATTAGACGGAACCAAACTTTTTGGGAGCTCCATACTACACAAGAAGAAAAGGAAACTTCTATTAAAACGTTTAAAATTCATTGAATTCTCCAGATCCCACATAACTGAATATACGAATCCAACTACCACATAACTTAATATACGAAACCCTTTAGCAGCAAATTCCAGTATCAAATCCATCGAGAAACACCGAAGAAAATAATCAACGGCCATAAATCTAGAAATTTCTTCCACCTCCAATGGTAGACCTCCGTCGCCATGACAGTTGAAATACGATCACAAAGCAAAGGTCAAAAGTTCAATTTGCGGTGGTTCTGCATGTAAATACCTGGTTAACAATTGGCCCGAAATTTAATCACAGTGATGATTCTGGCACCGTACCTGCATCAGATAAGCCGCATTAGGCCAGAAAACTATCTAAATAAATAAAATCGAACATAATACAGTTTTGAGGAATTTCTAAGTCCGAGAATTGCATGTAAATATGGCGAACTTCTTATTCCACTGGCCATGTTGGTTCTAGCCATTTTCTTGATTAAAGGTAGACAAAAAATGGAACTCACACCTAACTAAAAGGAGGAAGGCTTGACTCACAAAATGGAATTGAAGGCTTTACTGAATGACTGAAAGGAAGCATGAAGAACCATGAACACTCACAAGCAATTGAAACGAACACTCAATGAAAGGAACCGACAAAGATACACTGGAATGAACTTACTCATGAAAAGTTACACAAAAGCAGTCAAGCCAAGCGATTGAATTTCCTACCCTCTTTTCTTACGCCCAGCCCATGCCTGTGCACGCCATGACACACCATTATATAACTGCCTGTGTGCGCCATATATATATTTATTGAGAAATATATGTGTATATATATATATATCCCCATATTTAGGGGAGTGACAACTATGATTGAACCGGGTTTGATGGGGTATGCACAGAGGAAAGGGTTGTTCTTACCCCCTCAACTTCGGCATAGTACGCCATGCACAGAGTATTTTTTTTTTCCAATTAGGTTTTAGACCCATGATTTACCCCTGATTTTCACCCTCTTTACCTACCAAATCACATATGAAAACAAAACAACACCTAATAACCCTCCAACACAAGCTCCTTCCATAATGCCGAATTTCACAAGAAACAATAGAAAGAAAAGGCTTGAACAAATATACCCAACAGGCTAAAAGCAATTATGGCAATAACCCATGACAACAAATGCACTTTTGATAGTTCCTTGTAGCTGAAACGCAATCCTCTTTGCCCACTTTCAGCCAACAATTATACTGGATCCTCTTCAGCTTGGCAATCAAATATCTAGACTCTGCCCCTGCATATTCAACAATACACAAACTGAAACTACGCATATTAAGCCCACTAGACTGAACAGTATGAAGATTTACCTTTGGACTCTTACGTGGAGATGAGATAGCTCCCACTACATGCGACTTGCTTAGCAACAACAACCTCAGAGTCATTAATCTGAACAATGGAGGGAACTTGACTCCTCCTTATACCGCCCACAGTCTACACTTGCAAACACACAACACCAATTAAACCCCCAAGACCTCGTGCCAAGCATTGAACCACGACGGAGGAGCAGAGGGAACGTGCCAATGTGCACAACGTGTCCTCCATTCCTTGAGATCATAGTCACCAGGGTCAATTGAGCAGAGGGAATGGTCGTGGCTGGTCTCATCCTTCACCTCTGCGTGTAATGACTGAGCAAGTGACAAAAAAAAATGAAAATGAAAATGGGATGAGCGAAAGTAGGGTTTGAAGTGTGGAATGATGCGAGGAATGAAGCAAGTGAGAAGTGTGTAGGGTTTTGGGGGATGAGAGCCTAGGGGGGCATGTGGGCCTCATGCATGCCCGACCTTAAATTTTTTTAATTTTTTTCATTTGTATTTTAATTATTTTATTTTATTTATTTATTCTTTTAAATTATTATCATTTAATTTAGATTTAAATTTTAATTGTTTAAATTTCAATTATTTATTAATAAAACAGAAAAAAATATATATATTTAAATATATGTTTTAAAATAAAAGTAATTAATGTGATTAATTAAAAGTAATTAATTAATTGGAATGATCAATTAAAATTAGTGATTAATTAAGTACATATTAAGTAAGTGATTAATTAAGTACTTCATCATGATATCAATAATAATGTTAATTTTCATGATTAAATTGAATGTGTTGATTAAGGCGATTGAAACTTAGGTTAAAGTTTAGTCTAGATTTTTAGTTTTTAATAATTAATCAACATTATGTTAAAAAAAAGCCACATTAATTAGTTTTAAATGAAAATTTTAAGGACTTAGACCATGATAAGCGGGAGGGGGCTTCATGTGCACTAAGAAGGTAAGTTAGAGAAATTGGTGAGTGTGGTACAGTGCTAGCGTAGCTACCAAGGCAAGAGAGTCAGTAGTTTTCTTAGGAGAAGACATCGAGCTTAGAGGCTTTCGACCCTAACCTAGCCACTTACCTTAAAGAGAGTAATGTATGTTTACAGACAAGTAAAAAAAAACTTACACCTAACCCTATGTTTCAAGTATAAGTTGCACGAATGTGAATTGCCTTAGACTCTTCCCTGACAAACTTTTGGTTGATGCAGATTCAATTATACAGGATGGTTAGAACTCGAGGAAATCAAGGCAGAGGGGCATCGTCGCAAGGAACACCAAGGCCACCACCACCATTGCCTGAATTAGCTCTCATTCTACGCTCTTTGGAGGCCATTAATAAGACTTTAAAGGGGTTTCAGCCAGCAGGGGTCGAAGTGGAGCCCCCACTATCTAGAGTGGGTAACCTTGAAGCGTCAAGGAATTCAGGGGGAGGGCCTCCACCCAAGGACATCACTGGAGAACTGTAGAAGATCAAACTTCCAGAGTTTTTCATGGGTTGTGCCAGTGAACGTGTAGAGGCATGGTTGGAAGGAATGACATGATGTTTCACCTTAAGAGACTATGCTTCCACACCAAAGGTGAAAATAACAATCTTTAAATTAAGGGACAGTGCCTTGAACTAGTGGGGAAACCTGGAGAGGCAATTGCACCTTACCCCAGACACCGTCTCTTGGGAAATTCTTGAGGAAAGGTTTCAAAGGAAATATATACCAGCTTACTACGAGAAACAACAGGTTGGAGCATTTCATGCTCTAGTACAGGGAAACGGGACCATGGAAGAGTACGAGATCAGGTTCATGGAATTGGTAAAATATGTTTCATACATGGATAATGATCAACGACAGGAAGAATGCTTTGTCTATGGGTTAAACCCTAAGATAAGGGCCATGGTACGGGTGTGGAAACCATCTTCAGTAGAGGAAGCAGTTGAAAATTCATGTTATGTTGAGGAACACATGAACTTAAATGGAGGTATGAGATCGACCTTTCCATATCATCTTGGATTCGTGGGGAAGGCCCCTAGGACCTTCTCCATGGGAGGGAGCTCTAGCCCACCTCCTTATGGTAATAGAGTCGCACCAAGGATAGTTGCTACAGGTATTTCAATGGCAGAAAATGCAGCATCCCGCTCATCACCAACTATGCAGGCAGGTCCAAGACCTTCTCAGGGAGCAGCAAGTAGGGGCAGGGGTTCCAGTGGAAGGAACTTGTTTCAGAGACTGTCACAGAGCAATGCGTAGGTTCCATCTCGTGTTACATGTTGGGGATGTGGAAGACCCCATTACCAGCATGACTGCCCAGAGTTGCAAGTAGGATTTGTGCATAGAGAAGGAAAGGCCTCGATGGGAAGAGAAAGTAGTAGCCAACAGATTTATGTAGCGGTTAATAATTGCTAGGAAGAACATCAATCCACAATGGTGGAGTCGTCAGGTATGCTAAATCATATCGATGTTAAAATTCTATTTGATTATGGTGCTACAGATAGTTTCATTTCACCATCTGCATTAGAAAAGAGTGGGTTGGCAGCC
>ML779806.1:474512-486183 GCA_009831015.1 Picea engelmannii
TGTAGTACTTCAATGCCTAAACTATGATGTACAATTCCTTATCTTATTTGGGTATATTATGATTGCACCAACAAAAGTTTCAAGTGTTATGTTATCCAACTCCTTCATTGTATCAAAGGTTCTGCCATTATGTATCATGCGAAGTTTGCTTTGATTTCAAATGAAATTGCAAGTTTCATTAGATTTAATATTGATGCATTGCAATTCTTTCAAGTCAAAGCTTCAGTTACTTGGTTTTCAAGTGCAATGAATTGAAAGGTTATACTTGCCTTTTCTAATGTGCATTGAAGAGACACTTCATTCCTAAATAATTTGCTAACCCAATGAATTACCTTGGTTCAATTAAATTATTTGGGATCAACCAATTTACAACAAATTTTATATTTCTTAGGTCAGTACACAATTCACATCCTCTAACTACAAAGTCCATATACAACAATAATTGTTTTCCAAGCTCATATTTCTTCATGTTGACTTGAAATTAATTGTGTTGAAGGGTTAAAAATATCATCTCCAAATGTTTCAAATGATCTTCCCAAATCTTGCTAAAAGTCAAAATATCATCCAAGGAGGCTACAATAAACAAGTTCGAGAAATTGTGTTAAGATATCATCCATCAATCTTAGAAGTGTTGTCATAGTATTGTGTAATATAAATTGCATAATGACTCACTCATGCAATCCATGTGTTTTTTTGAAATTAATATTCCAAATTATTCTTTGTATATATTGTCATATTGGTATCCTTACTTCTAATCCAACTTCATGATAACACATGCTTACAATATTTGGTTGATTAGTGCCTTGACTATTTGTAGGGGATATATATATATTACAATATTACAATGTAATAGTAATGCCATATTACAATTTAATATGGCATTGCCATATTACAATGTAATATGGTAATNATATGGCATTACCATATTACATTGTAATATGGCATTACCATATTACATTGTAATATGGCATTACCATATGGTATACCATATTACAATGTAATATGGTAATACCATATCTCATGTAATTTTTATTTTTTTTTAACTTAAAGCCATCGTCACAATATCGACGATAGTTCGTCGGAAACAAATTTAGTATTTTACCACAACCGTCGCTATAGTGATGAAAGTTCGTCGCAATTTGCCATGAATTTTCGTCGCATATACAACCTCTGCATCGTAAGTTTGGTTTTGAGATATATTTTCGTCGATATTGCCATGGATTTTCGTCACAAGTTGTGACAGTTTTGCGTCGCACATTCAGCATCTACGTCAGAAGTTATTGGCTTGGCATAAATTTCCGTCGCAATTGCAACAGATTTTTGTCGTAATTGCCACATTTCTTTGTTGTTATTGCGACGTAATTTCATCGTAATTGCGACGATGCATAGGGTTAACTGATCTTGAAGGTGGTGACACATGGAGCACTTATTTCATCAATGTTTCCATGCACACCTGGATCATGGATATAGCGACAAAATTATTCCGACGAAAAAAAAATCTCAGTTGTCGTGGAAATTGCGACGGATAAGTGTGGCAATATCAACGAAAAACCGTCACAAATTTGGTCATATGTACTAGTGGCTCACGCTCCCCTATACATGTGATGATAACTGTTAGTTGCCTGCTGGGGAAGCTTGGTCAAGATAGTGACACTTCCGCTTACGGGTTCTATTTGGAGTTAGGTCAATATAGTTGACGCTCCAAGATAGTCCAGTAGAGGAAGGACAGGAATGGAAGATGGAAGTAAGTTAGGAAGGAAGGATGAATAGAAATAGTTGAGAGTGTATGGAGATTTTCCTTATGGTGGAATTTGTTGCTTTTCCTTCTGAAAATAAAATGTGTATATACGTATATTCATGATTACTTAACTGAACTACAATTGTCTAAATAAACATTGTTGAGCTAGATTATTGTAATTAAGGGATTTCACAAACATTTGATTGGTTTATTATCTTTTATAAAATGAATAGTCTTGTTGATTGGATTGGATGCATACATAAATTACTATAGAGGTGATAGTTGTTGTTATTAGTACATGCACGAGACTTTTATGTGCTAGCTACACATGCATTTCTTGCACATGTACACTAGTATGTATGAGTTTTCTTTGGCTTACTTACTGGTAATGTTGTTTATTGGATATGAATGTGTGAACCATGTGTCATTTCCCTTGTATTATAAATTACTTTAACTTCAGGACGAAGTTTCTTGAAGGGTGGGTGTATGTAACAACCCTAATTAATTAATTAATTAATTAATCATGATTAAATATTTGTTTAATTAATATTAGTTTAATAAATTAATTAATTAATTATCATGATTAAATATTTGTTTAATGAATTTTTTTATTTTTTTTTAAGTAAAAAGGATGGGACGTGTTATATTAGCATAAACAAAATACAGTATCCATTTGCGATGCTAGTTGTCCCGCCTAAACAGGAAACCGAGACAGCTGGGCATCCCTTGCCATGTGTTGCCCAGCTAACAAAATTAACAGTGTGTTGTCCTGTCTGAAGGAAACCAGGACTATCAGTCATGAAGTTTAAACTGTATGCCATGCATTGGTTCTAAGAAAACTAAGAGCTAATTGGCCTGAAGCCTAATTCATAACAGAAAAAGCAAATTCTAACCACGAGCATCATTTAACCTTTGAGCCTGTGCGCTTGTCCTTGTCCTCGTGTTGTCGCCACCCTGCTGGAAACGCATAAGCCTGCACGCACGTTGGGCATTACCTCTTTGGAAGAGTTCTGGAGTGAGCCGCGAAGAGCAGGTCGAGTCTCTGGTCAATTCGGGCGAGGCGAAAGACCTAATCATCCAAGAGACTCCTTAACTCAAGGATGAGAATGAGGTACCCCGAGTCAGTGAAGAGTGGCTTCTCCTGCCTGTGGCTGTCGATTGACACCAGGGGAATGGTCTCTGTTGCGTCGTGATGTGTATGCGTCTGTTGGTTGTGGGCTTGTAGCGCTACCTCCATGAGTGGTTCCAGAGGAATCTCCTCTTCGATATAGCAGGTGGTGTAAGGCTCCTCTAGGCTAGTGGCTCCGGGGCCAGGCAGAATGCTCGCAGGCGGAGGCTTGCTGACTGAACCAAACTCCGAAGGTGGGTTCCAATTATCCGGCACTGTGAACAGAGTGTGCTCGGGGAAGCTCTCCAAGCCATCCTCTGGGATAACTTCTTCCACGTACGCCATTGGAGGCGTTCATGGTTTCGTGCGCCTTCGGATGGCTGCGATTGCTATTGCCTTCTCGAATTTCTTTTTCCTCTGGCGTCAAGATTCGACCGAATACCAGGAAACTCCCCTGCGTGGCTTCCCTCTCGCTCTGGGTATGGTGGGGGTCCCGTGGATTACCAGGGTTCTTTCCAAAT
Organism: Picea engelmannii; assembly: GCA_009831015.1. Classification (NCBI taxonomy): domain Eukaryota; kingdom Viridiplantae; phylum Streptophyta; class Pinopsida; order Pinales; family Pinaceae; genus Picea; species Picea engelmannii. The sequence goes on from ML779806.1 coordinate 477,880, forward strand.
GGGTCGCTCTGCTCCAGAACTCTGACGGGGCCACAGAGTGTTGCTGCTGTTCCAGTGGAGTGGATGAAATGCTGCTGAAATGTTGTTGTTCCAGTGGAGCGGAAGATGCAAAGGACGAATGTCGCTTTTCTTTGTCGATTTGGGTGATAAGGAGGAGGGCTAACATGACCGCCATGGCCATTAAAACCTGCTGGTGAGTGCGCTGATGGCCGGTACCATTCCCTTGCGCGAAGGGGCTCATCGCATGAGTGAGGTTGTGTTGATCCATGGAGAGTTAAAGTCTGAGGGGATAGTGGCCGGTAGATGCATTAATATCGCATCCCGGCCTGAGCCCGCATGGCTCCATCGCGCAACGTGTCACCCCATCCGGAGTTGCTTAATGAATATTAGTTTAATAAATTATTAATTTTTATTTCGGAGACTTATTTTATAATATAAATGTATCGGTAGATGGTCCCATTTATGGAAGTGGGGATAAGGTGGTTGAGGTTTAATGGGGGGAGAAAGTGGTGGATAATGGGGAGGAAGGGAGATAAGGCAAGGAAAAGCACTCGGGAAAGGGGACTTTTGTTTGAATAATATTTTCATAGGAAGAGAAGGTGAGAAATTTTGGAGAGAAAAAGGAGAAGGGTGGAGGCAGTTTGAGACTGTGTGTTGTTCTGTATCTATTTTGGGCTTACAAGTTGATTTGAGGACTTTCACAGGGGGCACCTGTTGCTGGGAATTTTGGGCTCAGGGGCCAGGAAACCGTAAGGAATCCTGGGGCTAGGGAGTCGGATAGGTTGTTCCTAGCCGACTAGGAGGTTAGTCAGTTTTGGGAAGAGCTTCAGCTTGGGTAGAGTTTCAGAACAACATCAGTTTCAGGTATTTATCATCATTATTATGTTGTTTTCATTATTGTTATGTTGTCCTTTTTTTTTTATGGTGAACATGTTATTTATTATCATGCTGCTCTCATTTTTTAAATTCTGCAGAAAAGTGAACATAAAAGAAATTATTATAGCATTTATATATTTAAATTTATGTTAGGTAAGGCTCTGTTTGGACAAACCTTACATGAGAATAGTGATGATCGTCATGAAAACAACGATCATCGTCATGAAAACAACGATGATTAATGTTTCTTTCATATTTATTTTTTCAATGTGTTTTTTTTTCTTTGTTTCTTTTGATGCCTTTTTATTTATTTTATATTTTATTATCTGCTTTTTACTTGTTTTTATTTTTTTATTTATAAAATGTTTTTTTAAGATGATGACAATGATAATGATGATACCAAGGATGATGTTGATGAGGACGATGAAGAGGATTATGATGTTGGTGACGAAAATGATGACGATGATGATGATGACGACAACAACGATCATCATCATGAAAACGATTATGATAATGGTGACGATACTAAGGATAGTGTTAAAAAGGATAAAGATGATAAAAAAATTCAATTATAGGTAACAAAATTTATCTATAATATTATATCACATAATCCCAATTCTTCAAAAAAAAAATAGGGTTGTTTCCTTTTTGTGCATCTTTCTTTTAAACGATTTCACATACGAGAAGAGTAAAATTTAACTTCAAAACAAAAGTTATTCATTAACTTCATTTTAATGAAGTTAATTTTTAAAATGAAGTTAAACAATTGACTTCAATATTTAAAAAGAAGTTTAACGTTTGATTTTATTTTTTAAATTAAATATTAATATTAAATTTAAATATTTACATTTTTTAATGTTTAAATTATGTAATTTTAATATTTTACTTTCTTTTAAATATTGAAGTTTTATTGAAATTGGATTAATATATCTTTAATTTTATTGAAATTGGATTAATATATTTTTATCAAAATTATAGTTTTGTATAGGTGAAATGTAAATATAAATCTATACCACAATGTTAATTTTTGATATTTTTTATTTCATTAAATTAAAATAATTATTATCAAAATTTATTTTTAAAATATTGTTTTTCCTATTACTCTTAATTACTATAAAAAAAAAGTCAATTCATAAAAAAAAATCATATCACAATTTTTTCTATTTATTAAAAAAAACATAATATAATATTTATTTTCATTAAACTTTAATCAACAACTATAATAAAATTATAATTATAATAACCATTGCATACTTTCCTAATTATGCATATATGGATTTGGCATTGTATTTTATTGTGAATTCATAAATTAGGATATATTTTGTGTAGCGAGGTTGATTACTCTTAATTACTATAAAAAAAAGTCAATTCATAAAAAAAAATCATATCACAATTTTTTCTATTTATTAAAAAAAACATAATATAATATTTATTTTCATTAAACTTTAATCAACAACTATAATAAAATTATAATTATAATAACCATTGCATACTTTCCTAATTATGCATATATGGATTTGGCATTGTATTTTATTGTGAATTCATAAATTAGGATATATTTTGTGTAGCGAGGTTGATTTTTGTTTTTCTATAAAACAAATTTAAAGTAAATCTAGTGGTATTGGATGAGTTTATTTGTTTATATATTTATATATATAATTATATAGTTGTTATTCAATTTTTTTTTTAATTGAGTTTTGTTCAAAATTTGGTTAGAAATTTAGAAAATTGTTGGAATTGTATATCTTAGTGATTGAGATTACTTACTAGCATAGTTGTTAACTCGCGGTTGAGAATATTAATAATCCAAACGTGGCAATTATATGGTGCTATAGTAATTTCTTAATATGATTAAGTAAATGTTAAAAAGTAAACAGATATGATTAGGTAAATGTTAAAAAGTAAACAGGTTAATGGATGCATTCAAAAATACAAGGAAGTTATGAAGAGTAAATGGCATTCATTGATTTGGGAGAACGACTAAGAATATGCCAGCATTTTCCTAATTTATGCATTCAAAAAAATAATTTGAGTAATTTTTCCAACAATATCAATAACTTTAAGGTGATAATAACCTAAAAAAATCAAAAAATCAAAATCATAGAAAGTTTAGACCTAGTCATTTGTAAATATATAATTTAATTTATTTCACATATTGTATATATTTATTTATTTATTGTAAGTAAGAAGTATATATTATATTTAGTGCCTGCTAGAGCTGAAAAGAGTTGCCAAAATACAGTAATAAACTGGCTGAAATTGTTGGACTGCCCCAACAGAGGGGAAACCAGCCCAGCCAGCCCCCAATTCACAAGTTTGAGAAAGTTGCAGGTTCAGAAAACACACAAAGACCCTACTATCTGCTTCTAGACTAGAAGCCTAAAGGGACTAGATGTTCAGCAAAAAGAAATCTAAACACCTGTCTAATATCCAATCCACGTGGCTCGAAGGTCCTCTATCCACGGTTCCGTCTCGAGGTTGGCCGGCTGGTCATCCCTGCGTTGTTCATTTCGCTCCACATGCTCCTCGTCCTCCACTGGGCCGCTACATTCTGGTTCCTTCCGCCTGTCCGCTGTTGGTCGCCGAATGCTATCCATCGCAATGTCAGGGGCCTCCCCCGGAGAAGAGCCAGTTGGGTCCGAGGAGAGCTCCGACTGCATAGTTGATAGGATATGAAGAAAGGTGGCGACATTGTCTTCTGTGGCCTGCAGTCGAAACTTGAGGTCCGCCATCTCCCTTCTGAGCTCAAAGACCAAATCATACAGAATGCCCAATCGCTCTTTGAAATTCTCACTGTCGAGGTGGCTCGCAGGGTGGAGACGTGCTCGCTTGGACTCGCCAAAAGCCGTTGGTGCACTCCTCCAGGTGCTCGAGGATCTAGGGAAGGACATTGTCGCCATGAAATGCATCTGAGGGTCCTGAGGGGAGTGAGGAGTCGGGGTCGACCCTCGCGGGATGGTAGCCATGGAATGTAAAAGCGCAGACTGCGAAGGTGGCGGGGTTATCGCGGAGCGAAAGTGCAAGGATTGCAAAGGTGGCGGGGTGGCAGTTGGGGACAAGCTTTGAGGGAGGGAGGAAGAACCAGTCGCCGGGGAGGCCGAAGGCGAGACCGGGGGTCTGCGGGGCTTCCAGGGTGAGCCCCGCTTCGGCTTCCCTCTTAGTCTTTCTCTCATGTGTGTAGGTGAGCAGGGCGGGACAGGGTTGGACCAGTGTAGCAGAAAGCCGAAGAAGAAAGCCTCTGTGCAAGCCGGGTGATGTTTGCGTCGTGAAGGGGGGAGCCCTTCCGAACGCTTACAAGGTGAAATGCCAAAACTAACAAGCCGAGCCATTAAACAAGCTGCGTGGGAGCTGAGGGTGGCGTAAATGCCCCTTGCTTCGTCCATTAAGCGGCATATAAATGCCATTACTCTTCCGGGAGGGCATGGTACTGCAGCACGGGCCCGTCACGTGGCTCCGTGCTGCAGCGTGTTGTGTCCGTTTCCATCATCCGCCACGGGGAATCCACTAACACCCCATCCGGGGATATTGTATATATTTATTATTCATATATAAATACATAATTTTATAAATTAAAATATTATTTATTTATTTATTATTTTGTATTATTTGCTATATAATAATATTTTTAAAATGATTATATATATCTATAAAAAAAAATTAAGATATAATAAGAAGGTGATTAATCTTAATAAATCAATATGGCTAAAATAAAAATAAATTCCAATTAGTTTTATAGTGTTTTCATGAGTTTTATAGTGTCCTCATGAGTTTGGATAATTCCTAAAATAACTTGGGAATAGAGAATTTGTTATATTTATAATATTAGGATAATTGAAAATGAAAAACACTTTTTCTTAAATACCTTTCTAACCTTTTATCTCATAATAAAACATAATATTTTAAAAATACTTTTCTTTAAACTTTTAAAATATAAAAATAAAAATTTTAAATAAATAAAATAGCTTTTTTATTTTTATTTTCCTTAAATTCTAACCAATCAAAATTGATCTTAATAAACATTAATAAGAAACACCAACAGTGTCACTATTATTTTTATGATTAAAAACACAAAATAATAATAGATTTTAAATGATTATTTATTTTTTATTTATATTTCTACTTAAATACGTCATTATCATAAAAACTACCCTAAATAAAATCAAAACCTAAGATACATTATTATAGGAAAATATATTAAATTTAATTTATAAGTAGAATTTTTTTATAGGTTTTGGATTGATTTTTAATATCAATCAAATTTATATAATACTAAAAAAAAAAAATTTGAAAGTTTAAAATTATATTTAAATATAATGGAAAACTAAAAAGATTAATATTTTTAAGATTTCATAATAATATTTTATAAATCAATTGAATGTAATTTAAATGGTTGTGCCTAAAAGTTATTGGCCTTTTCATTCATATAAAATTTGTTAATAAATTATATATGATTTATTATCCGTCTCAAACTCAACTTTGTAACATATTTGTTAATAAATTATATATGATTTATCATCCATCTCAAACTCTCAAATATTTTAAGTTAATTACACTTTTAAAATATTAAAAAATTATAATGATGTTTATTTTAAAATTAATAATAAGAAAAAATTGATTTAATAAATTAAATAAACCATTTTTTAAATATAAATTGTCGTTATTAAAGTTAATTAAAACACAAAAAAAACTCCTCCATAAAAATTAAAATGACAACATATTGACGTTAAAATAGTAATTTAAAACATAGTTGCATCATTCATTATATGGTCATACACGTATTGCATAGACCACGAAAAATAAATGTGTTCAATTCTGGAAGAGAGTACATTATTGAAACATTATTAGCTGGAATTGACATGAATGAAACATATTCATCTACATGTCTTTATCAATTTTATAAGTTATATTTGGTCCATACTAAAAGACATGGAATGTGACATAGACTTTGCTGTTCCTAAGTTAGGCTATTTCATTTAGTGTTTTTTAAATGAATAATGGATCTACGTCAGTACCTTTCAAAGGTTTCTGTGGGTATGTCTTGAATTGTATGTTAGGGAACTCAATAATATATGCTCATGAGTTGGTATGAGTTGTTGAACTAAAATATATAATAAATTTATATTATTAGTTTTTGTATTTCAAGTCATAAGTATTATAGTCATCATACATAAATTATTTTTATTAAATAAATAATTTTGTTGGTTTAAAAAGGTAATATCTCATCATCAATATAATGTGTTGTACATGAATATACATATTTCCACGTGTGTGTCCGTAGGGTGTAACTATTTTGTTGACCTAAACCTTCTCATTTGGTTAATATTGTAATTCTATTTCATTTTTAATTTTATGATTTTTTATATATGATTAATTTTTTTTTGTAATTTAAAATAATGAATGTTTTAATATTAAAATTCTATACTTAAATGAAAATACAATGTATTAATAATTATGTTTTTATTATTACATTAATAATAATAATAATATAGTCAAGTCCCATGGTGTAGAATACTAGGTTAGGGAATGTGTTGTTAAGGCACTGTGTAAGTGAAGTTATTGGTTCAAAACCTAGATGACACTTCAAAATCCATCTATGTTAAGGGTTGGTGCGGTCCAGGTCGAGTGCAATCCTCGAGTGATTTTGACGGCTTAGATGCCCCTAGGTTGTGGCATATCAACTACAAGTCAATCTCGCAAGTCAAGGATATTTAACTAACAAAATAATAATAATATAGTCAAATATTTCTCTAATGGGATGCAAGTTAGGAGGTGGAGGCCAGACACGTGGTTAGCAAAACCAACTCATCGTCATGAATGTGAAGGCAAGTTGTTGGGCACTCATGAGGTGTCTTATTGTTGGCTGGCATGGAATTAATACTCAGGGTGGTGTGGGTAAGATGATCAATAGTTATGTGAGATCCATGAAGGTTAAGCAGTTCAAGTGTAAGGTGAGGTACAAGGTTGAGATGCGGGGGTTTTATGGAAAAATTGGGGGTATAATTCATGTGTACAAAACTGGGGAAGCTACATCATTCTACAAGCTGGTGGGTAGCAATGGAGTTGGGCTTGATGGACAAAATTTGGGTTTTTAGGAGCAATCCTATAGTGAGAGGAATTTGGGTCGCAAAGATGGCTAGATGCACTAGAGTGAGTGTCTTCGGGGGGGATTAAGCATGTCAGACCATCATGCTATTAATGGAAGTTTGATGAGGGCATTGGGGCTCTTCTGGCTTGGTGAGGTAACAATCTGGTTCGAAGAGCCTCATAATCTCACCAACCTCTGGTTGTTTCGACTTCATAGGCTACAACAAGATTTGAGGGGGTGGTGCTCTGTATGTGTTTCACTTCGACCTTTTTGTGCAAGGAAGACCATCTTGGGTGGAGAATTGGCAATGAATGTTAGTTGAGAGGGTCTTCAGTCATGGCTCGAGGTCCAGGGAAGAGAAGAAAGGAGGGATCAGGGATGATTGTTCGACCTCTTTCTTGAGGTCGCATAAGGTGGGAACCAGGGAAACGTATGAGGTGGAACTCACTAAGTGCTCTAAGTTCAAAGATACAGTTTTAGACAAGGACAAGGAGGCTTTCAAGGAGGTGGAGGCGACAATGGTGGTCAAGAGGGAGCAAGTTCCAGACGCCCAGATCCTGGAAGAAGCTTGGGAATGGGTTGAGGACCCCATCCACTCATGAACCGAAGACACAAAGTACTTTCAATTGGATGAAACTTCTAATTTGTGAAAACCCTTATTGCATAGGCACTGGTAAGTGTGAAAGAAAAGCTGCAGGACATCCTCCACTCCCTCCACATCTTTGAAAGAAGTTCGAGGTTGTCTGTGGGATGGTCTTTGGGGTTAAAGTCACTATCTCGAAAGATCCAAAGGAAGATGGTAAGGGGAAAAGGGAAATGGGGTCGACTAGCGTGGATGGAATGAAGGAAAATTCAATTGAGGTTGACAAGGATGTTTAGCAAATGAAGTAGGTCCATGAAAATGTTGATCTAATCATGGAAGTGGACGTAGAGGAAACTCCCCCTCCTCCAAGTCTTGGTTGATTGGTGCGATCTTTCTGTAGTATTTTGTTTTAATCCTATGGATCGCTATACTTTATACTATCACTTATTAGCCTATGTTAGTATGAGAGAGAGATGAACACATGTCTTCACCAACAAGAAATGATTGTATTTCTATGTGATTCACAGAAGTTTGGTACTTTTTAGTTTTAAAAAAATAATAATATAGTAAAATATAAATATATATCTTTCTAATCATCTTCTTATTATTGTATAAATAATAATTTTAATATTATAGCTAAATATAAATATGAATATATATTTTCGAGAATTGTATATTTAATATGAAAATCATTTTATAAAATATATATATATATATATATATATATATATATATATATATATATATATATTATAAAAAT
>ML779806.1:493851-511206 GCA_009831015.1 Picea engelmannii
TTCCAAAACATCATGGCAACCTTGCAATTCCACAGCACATGCTTTATTATTTCTGGCCTATGGCACTTCTCACAGAATCCATTTTTCTTTACCTTATGTATATAATTTTCACAGCGCCTATTGCAACCGTTGAGTCTAAATCTGTTATGTCTTCCTGCAGATTTTCTTTGACGACAGCCTCCGGAATATAGCGGCAGGAAAGCTTGCAGGCCTGCATACTGTATTGGTAAGACCATGTGCTTGTAAATGGGATCTGATGGTTTTGTAAAACGGCGTAACTGGTCCAATCTTCTTTTAATTTTAATATCGGCTTCACTGTCATCATCAGGTGGGCACTTCGGTCCGAACAGAGGGAGCAGATTTTTCCCTTGAAAGTATTCACAACATTAGAGAAGCTCTGCCTGAGATATGGGAAGAAGGAGATGCAAAGAGGTTCAAGAATGTTGTGAGTTCAAGAGCAGCAGTTGCAGCTTTTGAAACTGTTGTCACTGCATAGGCCATCATCTCAATGGAGGATGATGACAATACCTTTAGAGTTCTTGCCTCTAGCAAACTCCTTTGTCTGTAATCTTCTTGGAGTGTGTATCTCATCTGGAGGATCCCCTTCACTGGATGCCTTGTATATAGAGATCAAATATTTTAATAATCTATTTTCCATGATATCTTTTCTCTCAAATGTCATGTTTATTTTTTATTAATAATTTTGGTTAATCTTAATTTTTCAATTTTCATTTAAATTATTTTTTCTCATTAATAGTTTTGGTTTTTGGTTTTGTTTAACTATTCTACATTTTGACTTTTTCATTAGAATCCAAAAACTTAAATCTAACAAAATCCAGCTTTCAGTGCAATCGTTCAACCAAGCTCTTCTTTTAAACCGCGGGAAATTTAATTTATATATTAACGTTGGAAATATATATATATATATATATATATATATAAACGTTTAGTAAACGATAAAACTGACCAACTCCAAGCATTACAGCATTAATTTATAATGGACGCCACCGTAAATTAAATTAAATTAAATTTATATATCAATGTTTAGTAAACGCTAAAAATGACCAAACCCAGAGCATTAAATAAATTATAATGGATGACATCCAGGAATTACATTGAAAAAATTATAATGGATGACATCCTTGAACTACATTGAAACAAGAAATCATGATAAACCAATAAAATATCTATAAAAAAAGAAAATGCTCATTTTATATGGAAGAATATTTATAATATTTGTAAAAATAAAAATGATAGTAGTGATTAACGTTCACTAAGACTGAATTGGTTTATCATTAAGAGGGTAAGAGGCTACTTACGATTCTTTACAATTTTGTTTATGTGCTTGAAAAATATTACGAGAAGTTTTCCAAGATCATCATAGTTTTGTTGAGTTAAGAGGTTAGGAAGGTTGGTAGTGTGACAAATATTTTGAAAATGAGATCTAATCTGGGTATAGGTTGGACAATCTAAGATAAATTGTTTTTCGTCTTCAACCTTCTTAGTGTCACAAATGTGACACACTCTTTCATCCCATGGCATTTTAGGAATTGATCAACTCTCGGTTTCACTATGGAGCTTGTGAGAATTTGTTCTTGTCTTAGCAATGTTTATTTTTTTCTTTACACTCATCAAAACAAAAAGATAATTTTGATCTTCTAGATTAGGGTTGATTACATCCTTATAATACCTTAATTTTATTTTTTCATCTAACTATTTATCACACCACATTTTCTCCTTAAATTTTGATTTGACGATATTTTTAATAGTATCTTTATTCTACAAAAATGTGTCTTGCATGATTCTCCAATAGTTTAGCCAAGACTGAGCATCTTTATGCCATCCTCGCTTGAGTTGATGATGGTTACGACTCTATTTTGAAGCAATTTAAGGAAGCCTCTTGTCTTCCATGGTGTTTAACTTGTTCTTATATATTATGTATCTAGTCATAACCATGCTCTCAATGGAGGAGAGGCTTGTTTCTAAGAGGATGATGGGATAGGGCGTATTTCCTTTAATTTTTAGATTATAGGTTACAAAATTCTTTTGTAGTTTCTATATATTTCTCTAGGATTCACGAGAGATACTACAACCCCAGACTTCACATCCATAAAGAATAACAGGTGTAACGAGAGTCTCAAAGATGAGTTTCTTCTTATCCCAAATCCAAAGATCGATTGAATTACAATTGTTTTCAAGCCCATAATAAACTTTCCATCCCCCAATAATCTTTTTCTCAATGCTATAATTCCAGTTGAGCTTGTGGTGAATATCAATTCCAAGATATTTGTTTGAAGTCACTTCCTCCAAGTTGTTGTTGTCATATACGAAGGTATCATAATTGATTTTATTGGATTTAATAATCATGAACTTAGTCTTATCAATATTAATAGTCATACCCATATTGGAGCAAAAATCTTTGAGGATTCTTAGTTGATTTTAAAGGTCATGGGGACTCCTGGCCATAAGAACGATATCATTGGCATAAAGAAGAAGATTGATGACTATACCAGTGAGAGTAGGGCTGACACTTTCCAAAGAATCTTCTAACTTGTCAATATATATGCCAAAAAGGGTAGGGGACAAGGGACAACCTTATTTGACTCCAATATTGCAGTTATTCTCTTTCGACCAACCCTCAGTGCTTTTAAACTTAGCAATAATGTTCTCATACATTCTTATTGCAACAACCCTCAACTCGAGAGAGACACTTTTATCTCTTCCAACCTATTCCAAAGGTTTTTCCTAGGAACCATGTCAAAATCTTTTCTAAAGTCAACAAAACAACAAAAAAGATTGGTTTTAGTATTGTGGAACTCCTCTGTAATGATCCTAAAAATAACAAGATGGTCCATAGTTGAATGATATCTCCTAAACTCAACTTGACCTTTAGCTCTTTTACCGTGACTTTCTAGCCAAAGGCTAATCTTTTTTTCCAAAATAATTCCATAAAACTTGGCTAAAATCAAGCTAATACTTATGTTGTATTAAAAAAAATTTAAATATACTTATGTTACATTAAAGTTAATGGTATTCTTAGATTTGTATTGTTTTTCCAATTGATTTATTATGTTTTTATTTAATTAATTAAAATTTAAGAATATTAAAAAAACAAGTGTTGCATGGCAGCTTAGTCCCTGCCAAGTAGATTTTAGAATGGAGATGATAGTTGACACCTTATAATTATTCATGATGATGATTTTTGGAAGATGGGGAGAGACGAGGAATATTGCTAAAAACACAGAAATTAATAGTATTGTAAGTAAAGGGTAATTAGAATAGATATTTAACAATAAGCAAATGAAAGTTGAAATATGTAAAAGTAAATGAAAAAAAATAAAAAATTAAAAAGTTATGTTCAATTGTTTTTTAGAAATGAAATGATAAGAAAATTGTAAATATAAGAAGCTATATTGAAATTACATTGAATAGTGATTTAAGATATAACTTATATCTTACTTTACAATTATTGAAAATGAATCTACCCATAAATAAATGGCAGGAACACAGAAATTAGTATGAAATGGAATCTTCCCATAAAGTAATATGAAACGCAACATGTGAAGAAGATATCTAATAATATAATATGACGTTACAAGTATGGAATTGTAGATCAAGGAAGTTTTGGGTGCAAGATGTATATCATGAAACATGAGGAATGAGAGTTCGATTGCGCCAACCCGGGAACCGACGACCATAGAATTGGCTAGGTATGAAAAGCAACAATAGTCAGTCGGACTCCCGTAAAACACGGTTTAATGTGGTTTTTGCTTATTAATGCCAATAAGTGAACCTGTGTGTTGAGTTGTCACTAGTAAAAGCATAATGAATGTACATTGGGAAGGGTGGGAATGTGGCGGGGATTGAAGGGAGCGATAAATGCTTTGAAACTTTTATGAACCCGGGTATAGTGAAGGTTGCGAGTACCATGGGTCCGGGGTTGAATTGTAAATCACATAAGTGTTGGGTGAAAGATGTATATCACGGAAGACGGGGCATAAGAATTCGATAGCGCTAATTTGGGACCCCACGGTGACATAATTGGCTGAGCGTTGAAAGGGACGATGATCGGTCGAGCTCATGATATGATGATATAGATGGAGATGAGGATCTGTCAGTCCGCTAATTTGGGAACCCACGATTATAGAAATGTGACTAAGTCATGTTCAAGTTTAAGGAGAATTTGTTTATATTTATTTCAGTAGTATTCATATTAATTTATGTTAATAGATTATTTGTGGTCAAAATGTAAAGCATGTTCCAATTTGAAGGGTGTTCCAACTTAGGAGCTCAAGAAAGCCAGGTTCAAGTTTAAAGAGATTTTGTTTATATTTATTTCAAATATATTCATATTAATGTATCCTAAGATTATTTGTGGTCGAAATGTAAACCATGTTCCAATTTGAAGGGTGTTTTCGGCTCGCAAATTTTGGTCAAACCCATAAGCAATAGAGAAAAAATATATGACTTAAAATTTTGTATATGGAAGCATGTTCTCAAATATAGGAAGTTGTAATATATGCGCAATATTAAACATGAACATGACCCCAACATGTACAGGGAAATGAGTTAATTTAAAAAAAAAATACAAAATTCAAAATAACAACACAAAACATTGAAAATCACCTTACAACAACCTCAAACATTTTATATTCAGATAAATTGGGTTACAAAATAGTTGTCTTGGAATTTGTAAAAAAATATATAGTTCAATACATATTCTGTGAAATTTAAATGTGTTTTCCATAATAACTGGGATTGGGGCTCCCGCGGACTACAAAGCAAAAATGTACAACAATCAAGCTTGTAGAAAGAAGAAAGTCGATGATGGAAAACAACAAGATCTAGCAAGAAGAAAGAGAAAATTGTCAGTCCTTGGTTAAAGCTTTGTATTTAAAGAGATAGAGTAACTGGATGAAGACATCAACAAAGTGAGAGGAATGTGATTAGTATCAACTTACTATGATGGTGTCCCATGCCTTGTCATTTGCTCACTGATGTCCTTTTATGGCTTTCCTCGGCGGTTATGGGAACCGTGTGAAGTGTCCATTTCCCTTCATTGGTAATTTTGTCGACAATCTTTTTCAACCACTCTTCGATGTAGCTCCTCATGGGCACCACGTTGATTTCATGCCAGATTTTTATATTGAACAATTCACTTTCCAAGTCCCTTAGATTAATAGAGAGGTTGTGCAATGCTTCTTGAATATCTTGGTTTTTAATCGAATAACCGACTAGCCAGTTTTTCACGTCATCTTCACCATATTCAAGAATGCCATAGAAATTTTCAAATGACAGTATTTTATAGATCTGAACTTGATCATCAAATGCTTGCTTGGTTAAAAACAACGAGTTGAATATCAATTTTGAGTCTTGGACTTCATTGGTGTTTCTAGCTAGATATATTTCAGTTAGCTTCTTGAATAGTTTGTCTCTTCTAGATATGACCTGGCTACATGCTTGAACGATACCATTCAGGTTTTTTACCTTTTCTTTCCAGCATGCGTTTAGTTAGTTTATTCAATTCGGGGAAGAGATATCAGCCTCCTTCTGAATTTTGTCATACCAGTAACTTTAACACCAAATGGTACAACTGCATCGAGGTAGAAACCTTACTCGTTCTTGAGATCTGCTTGCAGATACTCATGAAAATCATGCACTCTTGTTCCAAAAGAGACCATACTCTTTGACATCTCCCAAGATTCTGTTATTAATTCCATTCTTCTCTTTATATTATTTTCCACATAGCCTCGGGATGATGTGAGAAGGCTTGCTGATCCTTTTAACTTTTTTGCAGGTGCGGTGGGCCCAATCATTGCCAAAGGAGTAGAAAACAGTGGAAGAGGCATTAGAGCTCCCTCCAATTCTTTGATTCACTCCTTTAACTTGGCGTTCTCCACTTCAAGGATGCTAATAGAGTTGTCTAGAGCATCTCTAGTTTCTCGATGTATCTGGGAGATCTGGGAAGGGCGCATGTTCCATAGGTTCATCTCTAAATGAGATTTCCCTTTATTATTCTTTACATCTCTCTTTTCAATAACCAATTTTTTGGATTCGTTGTAAAAAACAACGCTCTGAAATGCAAAAGATTCTTCTTCTTCCAAGGTATCCGTCCCAATTATTTCCATCTCAGGGTTATGGGGAGCAGTGATCTCTAGCTGGTCATCATCAGGGAATATTTTTTCAATGTCAATTTCTAGTTCCATATCTTCGAGGGAGAGATCGTGGATATCAATTTCTCCCCCCGGTCCCTCCTATTCTTGCATTATTGTTTTTCATTTTTTGCTCGTGGAAAGTTTGTGAGAATTTCAATTTTGTCAGAGGGAGGGTTCTTATCTCCTCCTCTGCCTAAAGAATGATGTGTGACTTTCTTACTTGGGTAGGCCATTGGAGTGCTGCTCCGAGATGTTGTAGTCTTGGGTGTGGCGGTCAGGGATTGGGCACTTTTCTCACCTGAGCCTTTTTGTTTCTACTTGTACAACTCATTGGTGATGAGTATTGTCTCCAGGTCACCGGTGTCACGAGAAAGACTTCTTGAGGCATTATCTTCGTCTTCATTCAAGATAGTGTCAATGAAAGAACTATTGAAACCGATAGCCAATAGGTGTTCTACAAAAATACCATCAGGGTCGAACCCTTTTACTTTTTCATCACATTTCAAATTGAAGTTGTGGAAGTGTCCCGTGAAACTGTCAATCTTGTTTATATTCCTGAATATGAAATTCCCGACTTTCCAAGGCAGAGGGATGAATTGCCTTTTTCTTTTTTCATGGAAAAAATGCAACCAACATGTGTATTTCCTTGCTATTTCAGTAAAAAACATTGTACCAGATATGTGACATGAAAGGAAGCAAGAATTTTGTTTGGACCTAAAAATCGTTCCAACATTATAGTTCTCCATTTCTTCTAGTGTGCCCTTCCTATCTAGGAACTAAAAAAGGGAGCGATTCCATATTTGTTGTGGTAGACAGATTCTAAAAAATGGCACATTTCATACCATGCCAGAAGACAAGCGATGCCACACACATCACCAATTTGTTTTCCAGAGAATTAGTGAGACTACATGGATTGTCGAGGAGCATAGTTTCAGACAGAGACACCAAATTTGTAGGACAATTTTGGAAGACTCTATGGAAGAAGCTAGGGACGAACTTTTCCTTTAGTTCAACATATGACCCTCAGACATATGTACAAACTAAAGTAGTAAACAAAAGTCTCAGAAACTTATTAAGAAGTTTAGTCACTGAGCAAGGTCGACAATGAGATCAGATTCTGGCATAGGCAGAATTTTCATTCATCAATTCAGTGAACAGGAGCACAGGGAAAAGTCCATTTGAAATTTTGTATGGTATACGACCAAGAGGGATTACAGAGTTGAGAGATTTGAGTTAAGATGAGCTCAGAAGTGCTGGAGCAGAAGATTTTGCAATAGATATGCAGAAACTCCATGACAGAGTTAGAGATCATCTAGAGGACAATAGTTAGAAATACAAGAGCAGAGTTGATCAAAAGAGGAGAGAAGTTCAATTCGAATTTGGAGATGAAGTTTTAGCTCATTTGAGAAAAGAGAGGTTTCCAAGGGGAACGTATAACAAATTGAAGATGAAGAAGATAGGACCATACAAGATTCTCAGAAAATTCGCAGCCAATGCTTATGAGATTGAGTTGCCAGACAATGTTGGGATATCACCGATATTAAATTTTGCAGACTTGTATCCTTACAGGAGAGATGAAGCAGAAGAATCAGATGATCAGAAAGAAATTCAGTGGGAAGAGAAGTTGCCCACAGCAGAAAAACCTCAAATGGAGAAAATTATTGAATAGAGGGATGGAAACAAAACCAAGGGGAAGACATATACTGAGTACTTAGTAAAGTGGAAATATTATCGAATGGAAGATGCAAGTTGGGTCACAGAACCTGATATTTTGAAGCATGGAAAGACAACACAGGAGCTCATGGACATGAGTCCATGAATTTTTTTAACCAGGGGAGTATGATGCAGGAGCATCACCTTGAAAGTCAATAAGACACGCGTGGAGGCAGACGAATGACATCTCAGCAATGACAGAGTTTCAAATCAATCATTTAACTCAAAATTTAATCGGTTGTTGAGATATTTTTGTAACAACATTTTAAAAATGTTACTTGTTTGTAAAGTCTTGAAGGACTATAAGAAATGCAGATATGGAGTGTCGACTCTATTTGGCAATAACTAGTAGTTATTGTAATAGGACAGAGTAGGTAATAGCTTTGAATTCAAAATGATAGATTTTAGAACAGGACGAGAGAGCTCATGGAACGGTCCTTAGATAGTTCATTGTTGCATTGTAATAGAGAGAGGATGTATGAGGCAGAATAGAGAGATCAGTAGAGAAGAGTAGAGTAGCAGAAACACTATGTATTTTGTTTTTCATGAATGAATGGACATGACAAAAATTGTCCCAAATCCTTGGACTGTGTTCATCTTATGTGTGATTGAATGAATGTTGATTTATGTGTGTATGATTTGGTTAGTTCGTTTATGTATGATTGTTCAAGAGATTAATTGTATGAGTTCGTGACGAAGTTGGTTGAGTTTCAATTGTTTCTCTTCTGATGCTTGTATGAAAGGTGTGCATCTTGAACGCAAGGAGTGCGTCGACTGAGTCTCGGATTTACTCAGAGAGAAGTTCAGAGAGAATGAAAGAAACTCAAACCAGGTGCAAGGTGTGCACATCGTCAAGAAGCCAACAAGCTTCGAAGAACCAACGCAGAAGAATGCCAAGTGGGCGAGAAACATTTTCTTTTCAAGAAAGTCCTTCGAACTGAGTTATTCGAAATCTCGAGAATGCAAAGTGTGTGTGGGAGATCGAAATCCTTTTAAGTATAGAAGCTCAGAAGGGATAACACTTTTCTCGAGTGTTGACGAGATCCCAGAGACAGATTTGTCGAGAGAACAAAGGTTGGGGACCTTTGAAAGAAGATAAATATTTCAAGGCAGAGAGATATCAGAAGCTCAAGAGGAGGAACGACCATGATTGTTGGATCATAGGGAAGAAGATCGACAGTCGTCGAATTAGAAGGAAGTGATCGAACCTTAGTATTTCACGTATCGAGGAGAGAAGCTATAGGGGTTGAATTTGAGATTTCCAAAGTCTCGAGACCCAAAATAGAATATTGACCATCCG
The DNA here is from genome assembly GCA_009831015.1 of Picea engelmannii. Classification (NCBI taxonomy): domain Eukaryota; kingdom Viridiplantae; phylum Streptophyta; class Pinopsida; order Pinales; family Pinaceae; genus Picea; species Picea engelmannii. The sequence goes on from ML779806.1 coordinate 503,020, forward strand.
ATTAGTGAGATAAATTTGAGCCGTCAGATCACTGGAGGCAAAGACTAAGCGTCGGATTGCTAGGAGGAATCAGAGCCATTGGTTGATGTAAGCTCAGGAGGGAAAGTGACTTGAAACTTGAGATTTCCGAATCCCGGAGTGCCGGAACGCTGAGGTGGGATCTCAACCATCCAATTGATCAAGTGTGAGTTGTCAAATATAATAGGCACATAAGGAGGCAAGTTTGAGACTTGAAACTCCCGGAGCACGGAGAGCCGAAGAGTCGGAGCATATCTGGACCATTGAAGCTAGGAGGGTATGTTTCATCAGCTCGGACGATCTGGAGGAAAAGATGAAGTGAAACTTTGGTTTGAGAACTGAAAACTCTGGAGCACAGAGACTTGAAGTCCTGAAATAATATTTGGGTCGTTGAATTCATAGGACACACGGCAACAGATCAACATTTTGCTAACTCGCAAAGCGAAAAATTCAAAGGGAAGATTTGTGATAATTTGCGAAACACAAACTCACAAAATAATTCTAGCCGTTGGATCTGGGGTGACAGGTGGCGTAGATCCACACACACATCGGAGATTTGAGCATTGGGAGAAACTGAACAAACAGTGGAACCTCTCGAAGGGAGAATCGTCAACGCGATATGGACCTTCATATCATAGGAGAATTGAAGTCGTTGATCCATGGTAAAGGAATATCGGTCTTTTGGGTATCAGGTGAAGGGAGATAAGTTGTATCGTAAACCCCCGATCTGTGAAATCCCAACGCGCTCAAAGGATGAGCCCCAGGTCATGGTTAATGGTCACATGAGAGGAGATAGGGAAAGGAGCTAACACCTGTTAAGCTCTTTTCAAAGTTTTGGGAGTCAGAAGGAGTCAGGGTTGACTCACACGCAAAGGTCCAATACGAGATTTCACGACGTGCCTTTTGATTTGGCTTGTGGTCATAGGTAGTGGTCACGTGGAGAAGGAAAAGGGAGGAGCTAGCAAGTGCTAAGCCCCTGTCAGAATTTTGGAGGTCGGGAGAGTCAGGGTGACTCGCGTATAAAATACCCGATACATGGAGGGAACTCGAGCCTAGTGCCTATTCGTGTGGGTGCAGTTCATAGAGGACCTGTGGATTTGTTTAGTAGAGGTTCCAACAGGGACCTGAAAGAGATAATCCAACTCAGTTTAGTGACGATCCAGTGACCAGGAGGTCGACAGACCCTGTTGAGGTAGGGGGGTTGCATCAGGTGGTATCAGAGCGAGATTTTAAGTTTGTTTGCAGACAACAAACAAAAGGAGAAAGGATGAAAGTTGGTATCATTTGTGATATCAAAGAAAGTTTGATTTCTATTTGTATATGACGCAATGAAATCATGCCACCCAGAAGGTGGAGAGTGAATCCATAAATGGAAGAATAAATGAGGCGATTTCGAGCAAGATTGGATGCCATGGAGACAGCACAGAGGAAAGCACAAGACACTGGAGATATTAGTGAAGCTGAGGGAGAATAAGCAGAGGTCGAAGCAAATGCCGTGGAGAATGTTGCACAAGATCGCTTGATAAAAGTTGTTTCAAAGATAGGAACCAGAGCAAGAATAGAGGTACCTATGTATGAAGGCAATTTAGAAGTTGAAGAATTGTTGGATTGGGTACGTGCTATGGACAAATACTTTGATTATGAAGATATCAAAGAAGACAATATGGTGAAGCATGTAGTGACAAGACTGAAAGGCCATGCAACATTATGGTGGGATGAACTGGAAGCCGAATGCAGGAGAAATGGTAAGCAAAAAATTAAAAACTAGGATAGGATGGTAGCCAAACTGAAAGCCAAATTTATCTCGAAGGATTACCAAATCAATCTTTACAGAAGATTGCAGAACCCGAAACAGAGGGTTTTATCAATGAAGGAGTACACTGAAGAATTTTACTGACTAAACATCAGGGTTAGACAGAAAGAGAATGAAGATGAGAAGACATCCAAATATATCAATGGGCTGAGATATGAAATACAAGAGGAGATCAACATGATGTCTGTCAGTAAAGTCGAGGATGCTTATCAAGCAGCCTTGAAAGATGAAGAAAAATTTACCAGGAACCAAAACCAACGAAGCAGAGGAGGAAATTCAAGCAGAGGCAAGGGAACCAACATAGAGAAGTTCTAGACGTTGAATCCCAAAGCTGACAAACAACATAGTCACCATGAGAAGGGTGGAAGTTATAAAGAAGGAAAGCATGGAGGAAGAGGTTCTTTTTCTAGAGGTAGAGGAAGAGGAAGAGATAGAGGAGGCGTAGTTAAATGCTATACCTATCGAAAAGAGGGACATAAATATTGGGAATGTCTCGATAGAAAGAGAGAAGGAGGCAGAGAGGCACACATTGCCGAAGCGCAGAGACATGTGGAAGCAGAAGCAACAGAAGGAGGAAGGAACCTCACGATGAGGAATTTTTTTCTTAAACCAGAAAAGGAACTAGAGGAACCAGTTCAACGAGCAAGCTTGTTCAGAACTAATTGCAAGTCGAAAAACAGAGTTTGCAAGGTAATCATAGACAGTGGGAGCACTGACAATATAGTATCCACAGAGATGGTGGAAAAGATGAAATTGAAGACAACTGCATATCCAAAGTCATACAAGGTATCGTGGCTATAGAAAGGACATCAAGTCATGGTAAGTCAACAATGCCAAGTTGAATTTAAAATAGGAGGTTGCAAAGATGAAATATTATGTGATGTAGTTCCTATGGATGTCTGTCATATTTTATTGGGGAGGTCGTGGCAGTATGAATGAAAAGTTATTCATGATGGAAGAAAGAATACCTATACCCTAGAAAAGAATGGTAGAACACATATGTTGTTACCCATAGAAGACAAAGAGAAAAAGACAGAAGCTAGTTCAAGCATACTTCTCATGAGTGGGAAGGAGTTCTTGAATGAAATCAAGAAGGAGAAAGAAATGCAACAGTTTGTTGTAGTAAGGAAGCCTAGAGTTATCCTTACAAATACTTCTGTAGAAGACTTGCCTATAGAAATCTAGGAACTGTTAGAAAACTTTGTTGATATAGTTGTGGATGAGTTACCACACTCATTGCCACCCATTAGGAACATAAGCCATCATATTGACCTTAATCCCAGAGCTAGTTTACCAAACAAAGAAGCTTATGGGTTGACACCTAGAGAGAATCAGGGGGTCAAAAATCAAGTCCAGGAGTTGTTGAATAAAGGGTTAGTTAGGGAAAGCCTAAGCCCATGTGCAGTACCGACTGTATTAAGTCCAAAGAAGGATGGAGGATGGAGAATGTGTACAGATTCTTGAGCCATCAACAAGATAACCATTAGGTACAGATTGCCCTTACCGAGGATGGATGATTTGATAGATTGTTTAAGTGGCGCAAGCTATTTTTCCAAGATAGACATGAAGAGTGAATATCATCAAATAAGAATGAGAGAGGGAGATGAATGGAAAACAACATTCAAGACAAATGAAGGATTGTTTGAATGGCTAGCCATGACATTTGGGTTGACAAATGCACCAAGCACATGTATGAGGTTGATGAATGAAGTGTTGAAAGACTTCATAGGAAAATTTTTCATAGTATATCTGAATGACATACTAATATTCAACAAGACAAAGGAAGAACACTTGAGACATTTGACATTAGTGATGGAAAGGTTGCATCAAGAGAAATTGTTGATAAATCTAAAGAAGAGTTATTTTATGAAGAAGGAGCTCATATGTTTGTATTTCATAATCTCTTCAAATGAATTGAAGATGGACCCAGAAAAAGTGAGAGAGATCAAAGAATGGTCGTCATTGAGCATTATATTTGAGGTAAGAAGTTTTCATGGGTTAGCAAGCTTTTATAGAAAATTCATCAGAAATTTCAGTGGCATATGTGCAGCCATGCTAGACACTGTGAAGAAGAAACACAAGTCCTTCAGTTGGACAGAGGAAGTTGAAAAAAGTTTAAAAGTGTTGAACGAGAAAATCACAGAGCATCCAATTCTAGTCTTACCAGATTTTGGAAAAACATTTCAGGTGAGATGTGACGCAAGTGGATTAGATATTGGAGCAGTCTTGAGTCAAGATAGTAGGCCAATTTCTTATTTCAGTGAGAAATTGAATGACTCCAAGAAAAATTATTCCACGTATGACAAGGAATTTTATGCAGTGATTCAAGATTTGAAAAAATGGAGACATTATCTAATTCCTAAAGAATTTGTCCTGTACGATAATCAAGCTTTGCAATTTATTACTAGGCAAGAAAAGTTGAATCAAAAACATGCAAAATGGGTGGAATTTATGTAGAACTTTACTTTTTTTATTAAACACATTGTTGGAACTGCTAACAAAGTTGCATATGCTTTGAGCAGGAGGAGTTTGATTGTACAGGAATTCTAGGTGGAGACCTTGGGGTTCGAACACCTCAAGGAGATGTATAAAGAAGATGCAGATTTCAAAGAAGCTTATGAGGCATGCAAGAATCCTTTGTTGGGAGACAAAAGCCCATGGAATGAATATTTGATCTAGGATGGATTACTGTTCAAGGGAAGCCAATTATGCATTCCAAAGTGCTCAATGAGAGACAACCTACTGAAACAGAAACACAATGGAGGTTTAGTTGGACACTTTGGTCACGATAAGACATTTGCACAGCTGAGAAATTCATATTATTGACTGAGCATGAGAGAAGAAGTGAAGAAGTTCATGAAAAAATGCATAATTTGTCAGTATGCAAAAGGAAGACAACAAAACATTGGTTTGTATCAACCATTACCAATTCTAGAAAGGCTGTGGGATGCAATCAATATGGATTTTGTTCTGGGATTGCCTAGAACTAAAAAAGGGAGCGATTCCATATTTTTTGTGGTAGATAGATTCTCAAAAATGGCACATTTCATACCATTCCAGAAGACAAACAATGCCACACACATCGCCAATTTGTTTTTCAGAGAAGTAGTGAGACTACATGAATTGTTGAGGAGCATAGTTTCAGACAGAGACACCAAATTTGTAGGACACTTTTGGAAGACTCTATGGAAGAAGTTGGGGATGAACTTATCCTTTATTTCAACATATCACCCTCAGAAAGATGGATAGACTGAAGTAGTAAACAGAATTCTTGGAAACTTATTAAGAAGTTTAGTCATTGAGAAAGGTTGACAATGGGATCAGATTCTGGCACAGGCAGAATTTGCATTCAACAATTCAGTGAACATGAGCACATAAAAAAGTCCATTTGAAATTGTGTATGGTATACGACCAAGAGGGATTACAAAGTTGAGAGTTTTGAGTCAAGATGAGCTCAGAAGTGTTGGAGTAGAAGATTTTGCAACAGAAATGCAGAAACTCCATGACAGAGTCAGAGAGCAGCTAGAGGACAATAGTCAAAAATACAAGAGAAGAGTTGATCAAAAGAGGAGAGAAGTTCAATTCGAAGTTGGAGATGAAGTTTTTGCTCATTTGAGAAAAGATAGGTTTCCAAGGGGAACATATAACAAATTGAAGATGAAAAAGATAGGACCATACAAGATTCTCAAAAAATTCTTAGCCAATGCTTATGAGATTGAGTTGCCAGACAATGTTGGGATATCACTAATATTAAATGTTGTAGACCTGTATCCTTACAAGAGAGATGAAGCAGGAGAATCATATGATCATAAATAAATTCAGTGGGAAGAAAAATTTCCCACAACAGAAAAACCTCAGATGGATAAAATTATTGAACAAAGGGATGGAAAGAAAACCAGGAGGAAGACATATCCCGAGTACTTAGTAAAGTGGAAAGATCATCGAATGGAAGATGCAAGTTGGGTCACAGAACCTGATATTTTGAAGCATGGAAAGACAGTGCAGGAGCTCATGGAAAGGAGTCCATGAAAAAATTTAACCAGGGGAGTATGATGCAGGAGCATCGCCTTCAAAGTCAGCAACACATGCGTGGAGGCAGACGAATGACATCTCAACAATGAGAGAGTTTCAAATCATGCATTTAACTCAGAATTTAATCGGTTGTTGAGATATTTTTGTATCAACATTTTAAAAATGTAACTTGTTTGTAAAGTCTTGAAGGACTGTAAGAAATGCATATATGGAGTGTCGACTCTATCTGGCAATAACTAGTAGTTATTGTAATAGGAAAGAGTAGGTAATAGCTTTGAATTTGAAATGATATATTTCAAAATAGGACAAGAGAGCACGTGGAGCAGTCCTTAGATAGTTCATTGTTGCATTGTAATAGAGAGAGGATGTATGATGCAAAATAGAGAGATTAGTAGAGCAGAGTAGAGTAACAGAAACACTATGTATTTTGTTTTTCATGAATGAATGGAACATACATAAATTGTCCCAAATTCTTGGACTATGTTCATATTATGTGTGATTGAATGAGTGTTGATTTCTGTGTGTATGATTTAGTTAGTTCATTTGTGTATGATTGTTCAAGAGATTAACTGTATGAGTTCGTGACGAAGCTGGTTGAGTTTCAATCGTTTCTCTTCTGATGCTTGTATGCAAGGTGTGCATCTCGAATGCAAGGAGTGCGTCGACTGAGTCTCGGATTGACTCAGAGAGAAGTTTAGAGAGAATAAGAGAAACTCAGACCAGGTGCAAGGTGTGTACAACGTCAAGAAGCCAACAAGCTTCAAAGAAATAGTGTAGAAGGACGCCAAGTGGGCGAGAAACATTTTCTTTTCAAAAAAGTCCTTCGAACTAAGTTATTCGAAATCTCGAGAATGCAAAGTGTGCGTGGGAGATCAAAATCCTTTTAAGTATAGAAGCTCATAAGAGATAACACTTTTCTCGAGTGTTGACGAGATCCAAGAGACAGATTCGTCAAGAGAACAAAGGTTGGGAACCTTTGAAAGTAGATAAATGTTCCAAGGCGAAAATATATCAAAATATTAGGAGGAGGAACAATCATGATCGGTGGATCATAGGGAATAAGATCAACAGTCGTCAGATCAAAAGGAAGTGCTCAAAACTTAGTATTTCGCATACTGAGGAGAGAAGCTATCGGGGTTGAACTTGAGATTTTCGGAATTTGGAGACCCGGAATAGAATCTCAACCATCCGATCAGTGAGATAAATCTGAGCCATCAGATCACTGTAGGAGAAGACTAAGTGTCATATTTCCAGGAGGAATTAGAGCCATTGGTTTCTGTAAGCTCAAGAGGGAAAGTGACTTGAAACTTGAGATTTCTGAAGCCTGGAGTGCTAGAACGCCGATGTGGGATATTAGTCATCTGATTGATCAAGTTTGAGCTGTCAGATATCACAAGCACATAAGGAGGTGAGTTTGAGACTTGAAACTCCCAGAGTGTGGAGAGACGAAGAGCCGAAGCATATCTGGACCGTTGAAGCCAAGAGGGTATGTGTCAGCAACTCAGAAGATCTAGGGGAAAAGCCGAAGTGAAACTTCGGTTTGAGAACTGAAAATGCTGGAGAACAAAGACCCGAAGTCCTGGAATAAGATTTGGGTCATTGGATTCAGAGGACACGTGGCATCATATTAACATTTCGCTGACTCAGAGTGAAAAAGTCAAAGGGCAGCTTTGTGAGAATTCGCGAAACATGAACTCACGAAATCATTCTAGCCATTGGATATGGGGTGACAGGTGGCGTAGATCCACACACACATCAGAGATTCGAGCATTGGGAGAAGATGAATGGATGGTGGCAACTTTCGGAGGGAGAATCGCTTACGCTATCTGGACCGTCAGATCGTAGGAGAATTGAAGTCGTTGATCCGTGGCAAACAAATATCGGTCTTTCGGGTATCGGGTGAAGGGATATAAGTTGTATCGTAAACCCTCGATCCATGAAATCCTGATGCACTCAAAGGATGAGCCCCAGTTCATGGTGACTGGTCACATGAGCGGAGATAGGGAAAGGCACTAACACCTGTGAAGCTTTTTTCAGAGTTTCGGGAGTCGGAAGGAGTCAGGGTTGACTCACACGCAAAGGTCCGATACGAGATTTCACGACGTGCCTTTTGATTTGGCTTGTGGTCACAGGTAGTGGTCACATGGATAAGGATAAGGGAGGAGCTAGCAAGTGCTAAGCTTGTTAAGAACCAAATATCAATATAGCATAGAAAATCCTTAGAAAAAGTACTCAACGCCTTGAAAAAGAGAGAATTTCAGATAATAAGCCTCTTCGAGGGGGCAACCTCCTTTTACCCCACTTAAATGTTCAAGTACAAGATG
>ML779806.1:515718-537979 GCA_009831015.1 Picea engelmannii
TGGCCAAGTATCACTTTTGAACCTTGATTTTGAGGTGGTTCTGCTAGACAATATTTCTTCTGTTGTATCTCCCAAGTTTCGACCCTTCTGGGTATGAAACTTTCTCTTATGTATTTCTCTGATATTTCTTCTCTGCAATGCCATAGTTCTGATCAAAATTGGATGTGCCAAGTGGAATTTACGGTAACTTCCCCACAACTTGCTGATTTTTGGCCTTTCCAGGAGATCTCACTTGTATAGTGTGCCTCGCACAAACTAATTGATATAAAATTCTGAAACTCGCACCTGAAATACTATAGACTATCCACGATTCAATGCAGCCAGTCCCATGCAATTTGGATACTCTAGGAAGAATTTATGATTGTTTTACCTGGAACACCTTCTTGAGACTAGTCAGATACCCTATATTACATAGGGTGTATCTACAAATTTAAGATGACCCAGAATATGAAATTTTTACCATAGATACCTTACTAATTTATGTAAATATCCTCCGAAGCTCAAGGTTTGAAACATTACAGAATTTTTTTTATAGAAAAAATTCCCCAATGACTCAGTTCAGGATGATTCCAGAACCCTATCTTGTACAGGATGTATCTCGGAAGTATAAGACCTCAGGAGCTGAATTTTGAGCCCAACGTACCTTGATCCATCTACTAAATATCCTCCAAGCCGTTCCTTTTGAAACATTGTAGAAAAGAAGTTATAGAAAAAATTCCAAGGTGTCTCAGATGTAGCAGCGAAACCCCAAGACCTTGAGCTCTGAGACCATATGTTAAGAACCAAATATCAATATAGCATAGAAAATCCTCAGAAAAAGTACTCAACGCCTTGAAAAAGAGAGAATTTCAGATAATAAGCCTCTTCGAGGGGGTAACCTCCTTTTACCCCACTTAAATGTTCAAGTACAAGATGATTCAAAATGAAAATGTCTCCTTGGTATATATACGAAACTAGGAGGTATAATTACAACTAATGGCCTAAATCCGACATAAATAAAATAACATTACTAATATAATATGCCCCAATTAAGGGGCAATGAGCCAATATTAGGGCTTAACAAAGCCCTTGTCGAAATTTCAGAGGTCAGAAGAGTCAGGGTGACTCATGTACAAAACACCTGATACATGAAATCGCGAAACGCCTTTTGAGAGGCATGCAGTCACATATGATGGTCGCATGGAGGGAACTCTCACCGAGTGCATGTTCGTGTGGGTGCAGTTCATAGAGGACCTATGGATTTGTTTAGTAGAGGTTCGAGCAGGGACCCGAAAGAGCTAATCCAACTCAGTTTAGTCACGATCCAGTGACTGAGAGGTCGACAGACCCTGTTGAGGTAGGGGGCCTGCATCAAAGATTATCGTTGTACTTTCTTGTCCCGTTATCCTCGTGAAAAGCCATGCAATTTATTGGAAAGGGTTTTTAATTGCACTAACTTGTAATTTGGTCATGTCCCCGGGACCGACCGTTGGGTTCTCTAAGAACTCTAGAAAGAGGTACACTTCATTATCATGATTCTTTAAGAACTCTCTGCAATTATTGCCCTTGAAAGTAGGTGTTGGGATGGGAAGTCTTAACATCTTTCAAAATACTTGAGGTGATAGGGAGACTCGGGAATGGTCTCACAACTGGATAATCCATTGGTTTAGAATATAGTTTTTGGCGTAGCAGGTGACCAAATCCTTACAGTCAAAACATTCAGGGAAACAACCTGCTCGTGCAATTCCATACATCCAGATAACTTTCTTCTAGGCAGAAGGGGATGAGTAGTAGTCATAAGCTCTGGACCACTGAAAACTTTGTCCTCATGCCCGAAAATATTCAAGGTATCTCCACAGAAATGTTGTCGAGTTGTAGCCATAAGGTGATGAGAACGTTCCTTTGCTCTTGATAGTATTTAAAATGAATGCTGGAGCATGATAATATAATCTCTCGTAAATATTGGTTTAATGTGTTTTAATGGGATATGTCCTTGACCTTTTCACCTATTAATGCCAATATTTTTGGTGTCTGGTGAGTTTTCACTAATAAAGGCATGATTCATGTGCATTGGGAAGCGTACAAAGGTGGCAGGGATAGACGGGAGTGAAATCTGCTTCAATTTTTTTGTGAACTTGGGAGCCTGGGAACCCACGAATCTGTGACAATAGGAGGTGAAGAATCAACTAATTATGGAAAGGCGGGGTATAATGCATTAACAAAATTAATGTAAATAACAATTTTTCTGAGTTCAAGATCCACAAAAATAAAATAAAATCAGATGCCATTATATTGACCTCTACTAATTTGATAATAGGGAGGTTTAGTTGATGGATCCAAATATCCCTCAGTTCAGGTGACTGGGGTGCATGTGGGGTGCCTATGAGAAAAGATAATGTTTTGATGAATATTTGTTTGTATTGGAACATGTGACATTAATGGTGTGATAGTATTTAGAATGAACACTGGAGGATGGTAATATAATCTCCCGTAAATCTTGGTTTAATGCATTTTAATGGGAGATGTCCTTGAGCTTTTCTCTCATTAATGCCAATGTTTTCTACCTGTGTGGTGAGTTGTCACTAATAAAAGCATAATCAATTTGCATTGGGAAGTGTGTGAAGGTGGCGGGGAAATTGACTAAGTATGAAAAGGCAGGGCGGTCAGAAGGAACCATATAGACTCATCGTAGGTAGAGTGAAGCTTGCGAGTTTGAGGAGTTTGGGGTCGAATTGTAGATAATGGAAGTTTTGGGTGCAATATGTATATCATGAAATAAGGGGCATGAGAGTTCGATAGTGCCAATCCAGGAACTCACAGCCATAAACATTAACTATGGGAAAAACATTGTCAGCTATGTAATATATCTAGAGCTCGACAAACTCAGGTTCAAGTTAAAAGACAACTTGTTTATATTTACGTAAATATTGTTCATATTATTTTATTTTATTAGCATTTTTTGTGGCCCAAATGCAAACCATGTTCAAATTTGAAGTGTGAATTAACATTTTCATATGCAAACATATTCTCAAATATGCCAAGTTGTAAAATATGCACAATACTAAACAAGGGTATCATGTCAACACCTTTGTAGATGACATTTGGCTAGCACAATATTATATTCTTGCTACGATGATGCCTTAAAAAAACTAAAATAACCAACAATTTTTTTCCAATTCAAGATTGACACAAAAAAAATCACTAGATTCCATAATATTCTCCCATTAATGCATTTTAATGGGAGATGTCCTCGATCTTTCCACTTATTAATGCCAATATTTTTGAACATCTATGGTGATGTGTCACTAGTAAAATCATAATTAATGTGCATTGGGAAGGGGTGAAGGTGGTGGGGTTGGAGGGGAGCGAAAAATGCTTTGATTTTTTTTTGAAAATGGGAGTTCGTGAACCCTCGAAACTTTGAAGAATTGACTAAGTATGGAGAGGCAGGGAAATCAAAGGCAGTCATCATAGGTAGAGTGAGGCTTGTGAATTCGAGTAGTCTAGTGTTGAATTGTAGATCACCCAATTTTTGGGTGCAAGATGTATACTCTGAACACGGGGCATGAGAGTTCGATAACGCCTACTCGAGAACTCATGGCCATAAAATTGGCTAAGTATGGAAACGAATGGAGTTCGGTTGGACTTGCGATGTGAATATATAATTTCTCAATCCGCCACTTAGGAACCCCCGAGCATAGAAATGCGACTAAGTATAGAACCAAAAAGGGGTGACAGAAGAGAAGAAGAAAAGTGAAAAAGCAGTAAGTATAGAAGAGGAAAAAGAAAGGGAGAAAATAAATTTATGCCTCACACAACAACACTTAGTCTGATAATTATCAAGCAATAGAAACACATCAACTGTGGGAAAAACATTCTCATCCATGAAATATAGCTGGAGCTCAACAGACCCTGGTTCAAGTCTAAAGAGATGTTGTTTATATCTATTTCAACAAGCTTGTAGGTAGAGTGAGGCTTGCGAGTTTGAGGAGTTCGGGATCGAATTGTAGATCACTGAAGTTTTGGCTACAAGATGTATACCCCGAATATGGGGCATGAGAGTTCGATAAGGTCTAACCGGGAACCCGCGGCCACAAAATTGGCTAAGTATGGAAATGAACGACGGTCGGTCAGACTCGTGATGTGAAGATATAGATAGATATAGAATTTCTCACTCCACCACCTCGGGAACCTGTGAGCATAGATATGCGACTAATTATAGAACTAGAAACAGATAATAGAGGGGAATAAGAAAAGGCAAAAATGAGCAAGTATAGAAGAGGAAAAAGAAAGGGAGCAAAGAACTTTATGTGTCACACAAAAACACTTGGTATTAAGTATGGAAAGGTGGGGCAGTCAGATGAAGTCATCATAGGTAGAGTGAGGATTTCTTGTTCGAGGAGTCCGAGGTCAAATTGTAGATCACTGAAGTTTTGGGTGCAAGATGTATACTCCGAACACGGGGCATGAGAGTTCGATAGCGCCTACGCGGGAACCCACAACCATAAAATTGGAAAAGTATGGGAACAGACGACGGTTGGTTGGACTCGTGATGTGAATATATAGATGGATATAGAATTTATCACTTTGCCACCCCGGGAACCTGCGAGCATAGATATGCGACTAAGTATAGAACCATAAACAAATAATAGAGAGAAAGAAGAAAAGGGAAAAACGGGTAAGTATAGAAGAGGAAAAAGAAAGGGAGCAAAGAAATTTATGCCTCACACAAAAACACTTAGTCTGATAATTATCAAGTGATAGAAACACATCAACTATGAGAAAAACATTCTCATCCATGAAATATAGCTGGAGCTCAACAAACCCTGGTTCAAGATAAAAGAGATGTTGTTTATATCTATCTCAATAAGCAATAGACAAAATATATGACTTGACATTCTTATATGAAAGCATTCAGATAGAGTCATCGTAGGTAGAGTGAGGCTTGGGAATTCGAGGAGTCTGGGGTCGAATTGTAGATCACCGAAGTTTTGGGTGCAAGATGTATACCCCGAACACGGGGCATGAGAGTTCAATAGCCCCTACGCGGGAACCCGCGGCCATAAAATTGGATAAGTATGGAAACGAACGACAGCTGGTTGGACTCGTGATGTGAATATATAGATGGATATATAATTTCTCACTCCACCACCCCAAGAACCCGCAAGCATAGATATGCAACTAAGTATAGAACCAGAAACGGATAATAGAGGGGAATAATAATAGGGAAAAACAGGTAAGTATAGAAGAGGAAAAAGAAAGGGAGCAAAGAACTTTATGCCTCATGCAACAACACTTAGTCTAATAATTATCAAGTGATAGAAACACATCAACTATGGGAAACAAATTCTTAGCCATGAAATATAGCTAGAGCTCAACCAACCCGGGTTCAAGTTAAAAGAGATGTTGTTTATATCTATTTCAACAAGCAATAGACAAAATATATGACTTGGAATTCTTACATGCAAGCATATTCTAAAATATGACAAGCTTTAATATATGCACAAATTGGATAACGTAAGAAGATCAAAGTTTTGTAACGATACCTCTTAGTCTCTGGAACTTGTACTATGATGGAGGTTTCACTTCTACTTGTCGATAGTTCTTGTGAACTAAAAAACATGTGGTGTAAACAACAAAAACATATTTACCATGGAATAGTAGAATAAATAACTGTGGATATTTGTTTCGTAAACATAGCAAGAGAATAATCTATGAATCCTTACCTTCAGCATTGTCGATGTGTTGATGTTTGTGATGGCTCATTGCTCATGCCCATGTCACTTCTGAAACAGTGTCTATGAACATGTGTATATTGTTCATACTCGATATGGATGTGCATTAGGCATACACATTGTATTTGTTGTGGCACCACTGTAGCCATACCTTTTGGAAGATTGTACTCTAGCTTTCTCAGCCGTGGCACATAAGGCTCCATCCTCGTGTTCAATTAGTTTGTTCTTTTTTCAATGTAGCAATACAGAGAATACAATGTACATGAAGGCAAGTTGCTACGTAGGAACACATGAAAAAAATATGGAGTACAAGTTTATTTATTTCAAGGTAGTAGCACAGAAAATACAATTGACATGAAGATAAGTTAATATATACCTGAAGATATGCAGTATCTAAGGAAAAAAAATTGAAGAGCTGCAAAGCAGTGGAATAAATATAAATAGAGTAAATGAAAAACAATTGGATATGGAATACGGGTAGAAGTATACACCTTTGTATGTATTCTTCTACATTTTTGGTTAAGAGTTCTTTGCCTTGTCCAGTTTTCCTATTTGTTTCAATGAAGGAAAGTACAAAACACAATGAACATGAATGTAAGTTGATATGTAAGAAAAAAACAAGGAATATGTACATATAATAAATAAACTAGAATAAAAGGAATAGAGTAACAAATAGTGTTAGAAGAATGTACCATTTTTTTTTCTTCATCCATGTATGTGTATATATAGAAAACTTGTGGAAAACAAATTTGTGTCCAAAATCAACTAAAAACCAGGAAAATCTAAGAACTTGGATAACATGGTTTTGTGCAACAAGCTAGACAGAAATGCTTTGAGACATAGAAATATGATTTTGCAATGATGTATATTTCATAATTCAAGTGAAATACCAATTGTATCATGATCAAACCAATATGTGTCTAAGATAAAGACGTTGTATTGAGAAATGGGCACATTCGACCATACATGGTCAATAAGTGTGTTTTGTACATGGTTTATCTTAACCAAAGGAATGCAAAGACTGTATCTGCACATGTATTTTTCTAATTTTTTGTTCTGGAATTATTTTGTAGCATGTCAATATTGAAGTCTCCTACAATGACAATGGTTTCGTTCAGATGCAAATTCTCTAATGCATTGGAAATAACATTTTGTATGTTAAAGAATGTTGCATGCAGAGCAACATAGAGATTTAGTATTGCAATTTCTGATCCATGGAAAATTACTTTTGCGAGCACCATCTCAACATTGTTTTTTTCGAAATGCATATGCTCCAAAATTGTTACATGTTTTTTCACTAATATCATCACCCCATGTGTAATATAACTTGATATGCAATTGTGATTTGGAAATTGCTTGTTTTGCATGCATAATGTCATGTATGTTTCCTGCAAGAACAGAATATCGGATTACATTATGTCATAGTCATTGAGTATATCATCCATATGTGCATGTAGGATGCACGTGTTAAGTGAGAGAATTGATACAGATGAGTTTGTTTGTATGGATTGGTAATCATACTGTAGATGCCACTTTGTGCTAGTCCTAAGGCATTGCATCTCAATATCAACTTTGTGTTTTACTTTGAAGTTATCTTTTGTAATAGAACTTAGTAAATATAATGAATCTATACTTTTGACACATGACAGTGCTGTGTATACAAGTCCATGTATTTGAATTACGATAGGGTCAAATGCAACACTATCAAGTGTTAGTCCTTGCGATCTGTGGACTGTACGTGCACATAAAAGTTTAATTGGAAACTATTTTCAAATCTTCAGTTGACCTATCTTTGCCGATGTCGATACTGGTTTTTGATATTCGTAAGATAGGTATCCAATTGCATGCAGTGTTCGAATTATATAGATAAGCCAACTTGTTTGCTTGTCGGTGGATTATATGCAGCTCATGGAACTTAATCCAGAGGACATCAAATTTTTCTATTTTGGTATAACCTTTGAGTATTCCATTTGCACCATTTACCAAGCCATCCTATGAATCATAGTTGCAAGCATATATTTCAACCAGCATGTCTAATTTCAGGACAAGTTTCAAAGGCAAAGTGGTTGTATGTTCATGACGTCAATTGAATTGATGATGATATCATCACCAAGAATGAGCGATAACATGTACCTGTTATGCATTACAACATCCCTATTCATATAGAACAGGTAAGGGAAGGTTGGGCTTGTTGGTGCAGGTCGCATGCACCTTGAATCACTACTACATATGGGCGGATTATTCCATGAGATTTTTCCACGCTTCTACTAGTTTCATCTTTTTTTTTTTTTTTAAACAGGGCAGGATTTTCATCGATATTGTCACTAAAGTTCGTCGCAATATCCATGAAAATCATATTTTAACCTAGTCTGGATTTTTGTGGCAATATCGACGAAATTTCGTGGCAATATCCATGAACTTTCATGGCAATATTGAAATTTTTTTTGCCTATCTCATTGGTGGGTGTTAACAACTAGTTGACTATTTGATCTATATATATGTGACTTTAAGAGACTTTGCGACATAATTGCTATAGTTGCGACACTGTTCTTGGCTTTTGTTTGAGCTGTTTATTTTTTCCATCACCCACCGGTTGAACAAATCCAATTCTCAATCTACATAGCTCATATTTTGAACTTGCAAGGTTAGTATGTTATTTTTTATTGATGTACTCATTTAACTTATAAATTTTTGTTCAAATGTCCAAATTTCATGTAGCTTGTTTTTTCCTTGATAATATATTATAATATGTGTAGTACCATATTTTATGTCTTTGGTTTTTGTATCTAGTTAGTATATTCTATGGAAAAAGGTATGTGGATTCCATAATATTCTAGGTTTATGGAATCCACATACCTTTTTCCCTTCAATTGTAGCTATAATCTCTCTCTCTTTTCATTGAAATTCGAGGAAGCCTCTAATTTCAATGAAAGAGGCATAAGATTACCAAATATTCAAGAAGAGACTATTCTGAAAGCTTCACCTCACCCAGAGAAATATTAATAACATTTCCCTCTTCCGCATAAATTCTTTGCTATCCTCAACATATTGTAATAAATAATGGGTAGGTTGGCATTAGTGACAAGATAGCCTGTTGATATTACATATAATTATTAATGGACGAGAGATCATCCATTATTTAAGCATGCAAAACAAAACCCAAGACTAAATATTTTGGTTGACATGATCGGGTCTGTACATTTTGCAAAACAAAGTACGAGAGTTTCCATTATTTAAGCATGCAAAACAAAACCCGAGGCTAAACGTTGTGGTTGACGTGATCGGGTGTGTACATTTGGACGATGGAGAAAGTGCACTCATCAACTCATTGGAAGATGAAACAAAGTCTCAAAATACAAAGTGTATTCTTACATTTACTACACATAGAATGCCGATAACATCAATCATTATTTGTACTTTTAATTAATACGTGGTTATTTGTGAATTTTTTAAAAAACAAATATATATATATTTTTTTTAGTTTTGTGGTTAATTGTCACCTCCAACCAGGGGAAATTAGTCACTTCAGAGTTTTTGACCAATCAAATAATAGAATTTTGAATATTTAAAAATAAAAAAATATTTTTATTTATATATAAAATTCTCATTAATAAATATTTATTGAAAAACATTGTTAAAATTTTTGTAAATTTACAAAAGTCAAAATGATTTTGACTTGCAATCGATTGTTATATTCACTGCTTTAGCAGGGACTAATAAGATACATAAACACCAACCCTAAACTTGTGTTAGGTATATATGTTGTTATTATATAAAGAAAGCATTTGTACACATATGCCCTTATTATAAAGATGTTATCTATGTCGTGATTAGGCACATAACAATCACTTTTAACTAACCACCTTCAACCATCTTAGCTTATGGTTAGCCATATTTAACTTTCTTGTCTTATGACTAATCACCTTTAAMAAATGAACTTATGATTATATACCATAGTCTTCCAATATAAATAAAGTATATTTGTTTCAACTTTCTCAATAAAATCCACATACCCATTTCTGATATGTGATGTTGTTTCTCTAAATTTTTTATAATCACACACAATTCTAGATGTAGTGATTAACTTTAGTTTGTAGTTGATGTAACTTGTTTATACACTATTAATAAGGATCAATATCTAAAATATAAAAAATTCATGGCGAAATTTACAATAACATGATGAAATCTACTAGTCAAACAATGAAAAATGAGAACATGCCAAAGTGTCTTAGAAAATAAAATTGTGACTACTGTAATGATGCCAATGCGCCCACCTGACACGCCTGCCCTCACCAGGACCTTCGCTCCCCGCTCGGCCCGGAGAACGTCTAAGTTATTCTATTTCCCTATCGGGATATATACACCCACAGTTCTCTTCGTGATCTCCCTTTCTTTGTCTTATCGGAAGATCGGGACTTCGCTCTGTCGCGTCTTCGCAACCCGCGACACCAATTACTTGAGGTTTCAACCTCCGATGCACGAGACGCCGAAATGTCGATACTCGCGGTCTCGCTCCCTCGCGACTTAGCCACTCGCAAGGTCAAGTGATTCCTCCCTCGACTCCCGAGGCCCGATACGCCGATATCTGAAATATCGCTATCTCGCAACTTCACCACTCGCGAGATCAAATTATTTCTCCATCGACTCTCGATACCCGAGACGCCGAACCTCCGATGGGTTATGCCACCTATATACCACTATCACCTGTGGCCCACCCTACTTACGTGGCTGTCGGAATGTCGCACCTCGCACTCTCGCGACTTCCGTTGCGTAAAGTTAGAGTCTTACCTCACGAACTTCCGATCTGCCGATCCACGAGTAGAATCCACACTCCTCGTGATCCCGATTGACAGCTCCTGCCCTCCCGAGCTTCGAACTTCTTCAGATCCTGCGCTGTAGCCTTCTTGCACCTCCGCAAGATCCAATGGCTCTCGGAGCTTCTCGAATTTTCCTTGAAGAAATTCGTCCGTCCGTTTCTTCCTTGTTCAATCCATGAAACGACGAGCCGTTCTTCCACAGAACTCGTCACCCTGCACACAACCCTGCGATGTCCCTTGCAAAATTCAAGGCACAAGTTTGTTTATCCCATCCTTCGACGAACTCGAAGGTCTATCCTTCCTGATATTTTATCCCAGCTTTCGAGTCCCTTCAGGAAACTCCTTGCACTCGACGTTCAACAACTTCTCCAGTGTTGAATCCTTCAGACTCTGCCCACTCTCTGCGGCAGTAGTCATCTGTCTCCTTTACTCAGGCTAAAAACTGAGACTTCTTCTTCCTTCAACCTGCACACTCCTTGCACGGTTGCAACGACCCACTTCCACTTCTGGGCAAATAGGAACAAAAGTTTAAACTATCGAGCCCTCATTGACGCACTCCTTGCGGATGAATTCGACTACACTCTATGCAGGAATCTCCTGGCTCAGATAGAGAAACAATTGAAACTAATTCCATCTCTCATTCAGACTTCAGTTTCAAACCCTGAAATCACATGCACAGCATATACAAATCAAATGCATAACCAGAGACAAACATTCATGAGCACATAAACAATATTCACAAAGAAACAACACCAGACATGAGTTTGAATAAAAAACTCTCTTCTATTAATTCAAATCTGTACATGAGTGTTCTTCATACAATTCTCTTCTTGCTCTTCTCTTCTGAATGCTCTCAACTATGTTACAATGTACAAAGGAGGGTGTCTATATCCTGTTTCCCTCTCGAGCTCTATGCTATCAAATCTAGAATTAATTTCTTATCTAACAACATTAAATCTATTAAATGCCTCATCTACCTAAGGATGTGAGCTATCCGCTCAAGGTCCATTACAATATACAAAGTGCGCTTCATCAAATCAACACATTAATGTTTTGCACAACAGTATCAAGGTGCTTTCAAAAAGAAATTTGTGCTGGATTGTCCATCTGTCTCCCGCTTTTTGTGCTGGCTCACTTGACGTGGGCGATGCTCTTGCATCATACTCCCTCGCTTGAAAATTTTCATGGGCTCCTATCCATGAGCTCCTGCACGGTCTGTCCATGCTTCTGTATCACTGCTTCAGTTTACCAACTGGCATCCTCCACTGGATGGTTCTTCCATTTCACCAGATACTTAAAATATTCTTTCCTTCTGGTCCTTTTACCTACTCGCTTGTCCAGTATACACTCCATCTGTGGTTCTTTTGCAATTGGCATATGCTTCTGCCACTGAACCTCTGGATGTTCATCATTTCCAGCTCCCGCTCCTTCAGCCTTTTATGGATATAAGTCTGAGACGTTGAATGTCGGAGATATTCCGATCTCGTCCGACAATTCAATCTCGTACGCATTTTCTCCCAATTTCTTTAGGACTCTGCATGGCCCAATTTTCTTCATTTTTAGCTTGTTATATGTTCCCCTTGGGAACCTTTCCTTCCTCAGATGTGCGAGAACCAGATCGCCAACCTCAAATTGAAGTTGTCTCCGATGCTGATCCGCTCAGCGCTTATATTCTTGGTTCGATTCTGTTAGTCGTTGCTTCACCCTGCTGTGAAGATCCTCCATCGCCTCTGCGAATTCTTCAGCGCTTGCGCTCTTAGTCATGATTTTCTCCGAATCCCTCAGCTCCGAAACACCTTTCGGCTGTCTGCCGTATACTATCTCAAATGGACTTTTCCCTGTGCTGCGATTCGCTGAATCATTGTAAGCGAATTCTGCCTGTGGCAATACGCTATCCCAACTGCTGTGGTGTTCCATCACTAAACTCCTCAGCAAGTCTCCTAGACTCCTGTTAACCACTTCTGTCTGTCCATCCGTCTGTGGATGATAGGTAGAACTAAACATTAAGTTAGTTCCCATCTTCTTCCAGAGTGTCCTCCAGAAATATCCAATAAATTTGGTATCTCTGTCCGATACAATGCTTCTGGGTAAACCATGAAGTCTAACAACCTCCTTGAAAAACAAGTTTGTGATGTGAGTCGCATCGCTAGTTTTGTGGCATGGGATAAAATGTGCCATCTTTGAAAACCTGTCAACTACCACAAAGATGGAATCATGTCCTCTTTGCGTCCTCGGTAATCCCAACATGAAATCCATGCTGATTTCATCCCACGGCCTGTCGGGTATAGGTAACGGTTGATCGAATCCCGCATTCTGCTTTCGGCCCTTAGAATGTTGGCAAATTCTACACCTATCAACAAACCTTTTAACTTCTGACCGTATCCCCAGCCAAAAGTATGATTTGCTCAGCTTCGCGAATGTTTTGTCATGGCCAAAGTGCCCTGCTAAGCCTCCGCTGTGCTTTTCTTTCAACAAGTTCTCCCTCATGGAGCAATTTGGAATACACAACTGATTTCCTCTGAACAGGAAGCCATCTTGGATCATGTAATCTATCCACTGACTTCGGTCTTTGAGAACTAGGTTCTCAGCTGCTCCATACGCCTCTGCAAAATCTGCATCACCTACGTACATCTCCCTGAGATCATCAAAGCCTAAAGTCTTGACTTTGAACTCCTGCAACAACAAACATTTCCTGCTCAAAGCATCAGCCACTTTGTTAGCAGTACTTGAAATATGTTTGATAACAAATGTAAAATTCTGCATTTATTCTACCCATTTAACATGCCTCTGATTTAATTTCTCCTGTTGAGTTACATACTGCAATGCATGATTATCACTATATAAAATGAATTCCCTTGGAATCAAATAGTGTCTCCATTTTTTCAATGCCTGTATGATGGCATAGAATTCTTTATCATATGTGGAGTATTTTTCCTTTGCCCCATTCAGCTTCTCGCTGAAATAAGCAATCGGTCTGTCATCCTGACTCAAGACCGCTCCTATGGCAAAGCCACTTGCATTGCATTTCACCTGAAACATCTTTCAGAAATCTGGCAACACCAACACTGGTTGCTCTGTGATCTTACGCTTCAACAGATTGAAGCTTTTCTCGTCCTCTTCAGTCCAATGAAAAGATTTATGTCTTTTCCTGACTGTGTCCATCATTGCTGCGCTGATTCTGCTAAAATTTCAGATGAATTTCCTGTAGAAACTCGCCAGTCCATGAAAAATTCTCACCTCGAAAACATTTCTTGGTGATGGCCAATTCTTTATTACATCCACTTTACTTGGATCCATCTTCAATTCATTTGCCGATATGACAAACCCCAAGTAAATGAGTTCCCTCTTCATAAATGAAGATTTTCTCATATTGATCAACAACTTCTCTTGCTGTAGCTTTCTCATTACTGCAGCTAAATGCTTCAGATGTTCTTCTTTCGTCTTGCTGAAAATCAATATGTCGTCTAAATAAACAATGACAAACTTACCTATGAATTCTTTCAGCACTTCGTTCATTAGCCTCATGAATGTACTTGGCGCATTCGTCAAGCCAAATGGCATGACTAGCCATTCGTACAACCCTTCGTTGGTCTTGAAGGCTGTCGTCCACTCATCGCCTTCCCTCATGTGAATTTGATGGCATTCGCTTTTCAAATCAACTTTTGAAAAAAATTTGGCTCCACTTAAACAGTCCATCAAGTTATCCATTCTTGGCAATGGGAACCTATACCTGATGGTGATCTTGTTAATGGCTCTGGAATCTGTACACATTCTCCAGCCTCCATCTTTCTTTGGGCTGAGTACCATTGGAACGGCACACAGACTCAAAATTTCCCTGACCAGTCCTTTATCTAGCATCTCCTGTACCTGCTTCTTAACCTCTTCGTTCTCCTGAGGCGTCAACCTGTACGCGGCCTTATTTGGTAAACTAGCTCCCGATACAAGGTCTATGTGGTGAATTATGCTCCTCATTGGTGGCAACGAATGAGGTAATTCATCCACCACTATATCAGCGAACTCTTCAAGTAGCTCCTGAATTTCCTCCGACAAATCATCCACTCTTGTGCTGGTCAAAATGATTTTAGGTTTTCTGACCACAAAGAATTGTGGATCTTCTTTCTTCTTAACTTCTGTAAGAAGCTCCTTCCCACTCATGAGAAGTACCCTGTTGTTCACTTCCGTCTTTACCTCCTTATCTTTTATCGGAAGTAACATATGTGTTCTCCCATTCTTCTCCAGGGTATACGTATTCATCTTCCCATCATGAATTACGTTTCTATCATACTGCCATGGTCTTCCCAGCAGTAGATGGCAAACATCCATAGGAATGACATCGCATAAGATCTTGTCATTATATCCTCCTATTTTAATGTCAACTAAGCACTATTTAGTGACACTCACCTGATGTCCCTTCTGTAGCCATGAAACTTTATATGGACTCGGGTGATCAGTCGTCTCCAGCTCTAATTTCTCCACCATCTCAATTGAAACGAGATTATCGGTGCTTCCGTTGTCCACGATCACTTTGCATTTCCTGTCTTTGGTTTTGCATGCAGTTCTGAATAGTCTGCTTCTCTGAGCTGTGTCCTCCACCTCCTTCTCGGGTGTTAAGAGAACTTTCTACATCATCAATGACCTTCCGTCTTCTGTTCTGCATCCGCGTCTCGCCTCTATGCCTCTCTGATGTGAGCTTCTCCTCCATCCTTCTTTCTATCCGAACAATCAACCACTTTATGCCCATTTTTCCCACATGTATAGCATGTGATGGTTCCTCCTCTTCCTCTACCTCGACCTCTAGTACGAGGAAAAGTGTTTGCATCAGCGTAATCTCCTCGTTGATCGGTTGGCTGTCCTCTCGGCTCAACATATGGCTGCCTCTGTGAGGTTCCGCCTCTTTCAATCTTACCCTGATGTTTCTTCCATTCCTCCTTGGGCTTCTGGAATTTCTCCTGGGCAACTGCTTTGCCTCTTGGCTGGCTTCTGCCTCGCCCTCACTGTCCTTGATTTCGGCTCAGCTTCTCTTCGGCTTTCAGAGCCATCTGATACGCATCCTCCACCGTTCTGATGGTTGCCATACTCATATAATCTTGGATATCGTATCTTAAGCCGTTCATATACCTGGCTACTTTTTCATCATCGCTCTCCCGATGACCTGCTCTGATATTGAGCTTGTAAAATTCTTCGGTATATTCCTTAACCGTCATCAACTTCTGTCTCAGGTTCTGCATTCTCCTGAATAGTGTGATCTGATAGTCCCTTGGGATGAATTTTTCCTTCATCTTCGCAATCATTCGATCCCAACTTTTGATCTTTTGCTTACCTTTGGAACGTCTATTTGCCTGAAGCTCATCCCACCATAATGCTGCATGTCCTTTCAATTTCATGACAACGTGCCTGACTTTCTTATCATCTTCGACATCTTCATAGTTGAAGTATGTGTCGAGAGCTTTAATCCAATCTAACAGCTCTTCTACATCCAGACTTCCTTCATAAGTTGGAATGTCCATTTTTGTCTTGGCCCCCATCCTGGCAATGGATTTTATCAACCTCTCGGTTGAAACATCTTCTGCTGTGACCTCTTCTTCATGTCCAGCTTCCTCTTCAACTTCGGAATCACTAAGATCCCCTGCACCAACTCCGCATCTTTGAGTTGTCTCCATTTCTTCCAGTCTCGCTCGAAGATCTCATATCTGCCTCTCCATCTCTGGATTCCCTGCCGGCCTACCTCTTCTTTGCACATCCCTGTCCTCTGGATCAGGAAATTGCCTTTCTCTTCTGGGTGGCATGGTGAATTCTCTTTCTTTGATATGGAACACAAAGAATTTCCCGTTCTGATACCACCTGATGCAAACGTGCCCACCCAACACGCCTGCCCTCACCAGGACCTTCACTCCCCTCTCGGCCTGGAGAACGTCTAAGTTCTTCTATTTCCCTATCAAGAAATATACACCCATAGTTCTCTTCGCAATCTCCCTTTCTTTGTCTTATTGGAAGATCGGGACTTCGCTCTGTCGCGTCTTCGCAACCCGCGACACCAATTGCTTGAGGTTTCAATCTCCGATGCACAAGACGCCGAAATGCCGATACTTGCGGTCTCTCTCCCTCGCGACTTTGCCACTCGCAAGGTCAAGTGATTCCTCCCTCGACTCCCGAGGCCCGATACGCCGATATCTGAAATATCGCTATCTCGCAACTTCGCCACTCGCGAGATCAAATTCTTTCTCCGTCGACTCCCGATACCTGAGACGCCGAACCTCCGATGGGTTATGCCACCTGTATACCACTATCACCTGTGGCCCACCCTACTTATGTGGCTATCGGAATGTCACACCTCGCACTCTCGCGACTTCCATTGCGTAAAGTTAGAGTATTACCTCACGAACTTCCGATATGCCGATCCACGAGTAGAATCCACGCTCCTTGTGATCCCGATTGACAGCTCCTGCCCTCCCGAGCTTCGAAATTCTTCAGCTCCTGCGCTGTAGCCTTCTTGCACCTCCACAAGATCTAATGGCCCTCGGAGCTTCTCGAATTTTCCTTGAAGAAATTCGTCCGTCCGTTTCTTCCTCGTTCAATCCACGAAACGACGAGCCGTTCTTCCATAGAACTCCTCACCCTGCGCACAACCCTGCGACATCCCTTGCAACCTTCAAGGCACAAGTTTGTTTATCCCATCCTTCGATGAACTCAAAGGTCTATCCTTCCTGAGATTTTCTCCCAGCTTTCGAGTCCCTTCAGGAAACTCTTTGCACTCGACGTTCAACAACTTCTCCAGTGTTGAATCCTTCAGACTCTGTGCACTCTCTGCGGAAGTAGTCGTCTATCTCCTTTACTCAGGCTAACAACTGAGACATCTTCTTCCTTCAACCTGCACACTCCTTGCACTGTTGCAATGACCCACTTCCACTTCTGGGCAAACAGGAACAAAAGTTTAAACTATCGAGCCCTCATCGACGCACTCCTCGCGGATGAATTCGACTGCACTCTATGCAGGAATCTCCTGGCTCAGATAGAGAAACAATTGAAACTAATTCCCTCTCTCATTCAGACTTCAGTTTCAAACCCTGAAATCACATGCACAACATATACAAAGAAAATGCATAACCAGAGACAAACATTCATGAGCACATAAACAATATTCACAGAGAAACAACACCAGACATGAGTTTGAATAAAAAAATCTCTTCTATTAATTCAAATCTGTACATGAGTGTTCTTCATACAATTCTCTGCTTCCTCTTCTCTTCTGAATGATCTCAACTATGTTACAATGTACAAAGGAGGGTGTCTATATCCCGTTTCCCTCTCGAGCTCTACGCTATCAAATCTAGAATTAATTTCTTATCTAACAACATTAAATCTATTAAATGCCTCATCTACCTAAGGACGTGAGCTATCCGCTCAAGGTCCATTACAATATACAAAGTGCACTTCATCAAATCAACACATTAATGTTTTGCGCAATAGTATCAAGGTGCTTTCAAAAAGAAATTTGTGCTGGCCTTTCTAGCTGTCTCCCGCTTTTCGTGCTGGATCGCTTGACGTGGGCGATGCTCCTGCATCATGTAAGTAGCATAAAATTGTGGCCATTGTATGTAGATGCAAATCAAAACGTCATAATTTAAACCAACCCAACCCAATTGTGGATGAGAAATGATTGGCATTCTTTCTTTAGTGGTGAATTTCTAAGATTGACATTTTCTCTACAAAAAAACTTAGAGGCTAGTGTATGGTGTCGAGTGATTCAAGTTTGAGAAATTTTGACCACTTTCATTAAATGGTGTGTAATTATTTTCCATGGTTATTTAGTACACAATACTCTATAGTACAAATTGAAGCATATCTATCTTAATAGTTAATCGATAATAAAAAAAAAAGCATTTCAAAATGTCTTAGAAGAAATAATTGTGAGGATTGTAGGTCACTGTAAATAAACATATCATAATCGAAAGGAGTAGCTAAAATATAAAAAATTGACAACTTAATGTTTGGTATGGTGTAGGTAAGACAATTACTTGTCAGGACAAGGATTTGTCACAATGAATGAAAATGACAGGAAGCTTGCTCAGTTAAGAGCAACATTAGAGGCGAGGGGCGATGGAAAATGTTATTGCCCTTGCTATGATTGTAGAGGCTTGCAAAAAAGAAGACTTTTAGTAACAACAGCCCAAAGACATTGTAGGGAGAAGGGGCATGCCGAAGGGGGTTATGAATATCATCCCTTGGTAAGAGGATTCAATATTTAATGTATTCTTTGTAATAATCAGTATGTCATGAATTTTAGTAATATTTCTTATCAGGATTTTTATATTTTCTATACACACTAACTTTTCTACGTTGTTTTTAAATATATAGACGATGCCCCCAAAATGTCGACCTCCAGAGAGTTATTTGTCAAGTACTAGAAGAAATACTACTTTACAGGGAGATGAACTTTGAGATCAGAATATTGAAGCTGTTGATCAAGTTATTAATGATGATATGGATGGAGATAACGTTAGTGATTCAAATCAGGAAGATGAGATACATAGATTGATTCAAGACACATTTGCTCCAATGGATGAGGACAACCATGATGATAGTCATGATGTTGATCCTCTACTCGAGAAGTCACATCAACCTCTTTATGAAGGCTCAACAACAAATCTTTTATCTGCTATATTGTTGTTGGTGAACCTGAAGGTTTTGAATGGTTTATCAAACACATGTCTCACAGAGATACTAAGGTATTTAATTTGTTAATTATTTATGCCTTCATGTTCACAAATACTTAAAAGGTTCATTTTTTTCCTATATTGCTATTGTTTTCTAATTTGTAAATTAGTATATTGGATGATATATTGATGTTTGATATTGTTTACATTGACTTATTTTTTAGAATTTTGTAGATTGTTAGGTGATGTTCTATTACCGACGTCAAATATTTTTTCATGCACATATCGAGAAATATCTGTGATTATGGAAGAAATTGGAATAGACTATCAAGCTATTTATGCATGTCCTAATGATCATATCATATATTATAGACAATATGAATTAGAAAATGAATGCCCACAATGTCAAATAAGTAGATATCGAATCGATAAAACGTCAAAGAAGGTGCCTCACAAAGTTCTTTGTTATATTCTGATAATTACACGTTTCCAGCGGTTGTTCAGGTGCCAAAGTATAGCACAGTTTATGGATTTCCATGCAAAGAACAGAAGTCGAGACGATGTTCTTTGAATGCCTGCAAATGGTTTTGCATTGAACTACATCGAAGAAAAGTGGCCATTTTTAAAAGAAAAACCTTGTAATGTTAGACTTTCGTTGGCAGCTGATGGTGTCAATCCATTTGGAGAGCTTTGTTCCACGTACTCAATGTGGCCTGTTTTTGTTATAAACAATAACCTTCGTCCTTGGATGTCGATCAAGAGAGAGTACACAATGTTGGAAATGATTGTGCCAGGTATTTAATTATCTTTTATTTTCTTTAAAGTATGACACGATATTTCATTTCTTTGTTTCATGCATGGTAATTATTTATTTTATATATCATGACATCTAGATAAGTATAATTAATCATGCAGTATGTTGAACCAATTAGGTAGGTACCAGGTTAAAGATATGAATGTATATATTGAGCCTCTCATCGATGAGTTGTTGAAGTTATGGGCTGGCGTCACTATGTATGACATCTCTAGACCAATAGGGAAAAAACGATTTCAATTCCATGGAATACTATCATGGAAAATTCATGATGCTCTCGGGTTAACACATTTTTGTGGTATATTGTTACTTTGTTTTGTGAT
Organism: Picea engelmannii; assembly: GCA_009831015.1. Taxonomy (NCBI): domain Eukaryota; kingdom Viridiplantae; phylum Streptophyta; class Pinopsida; order Pinales; family Pinaceae; genus Picea; species Picea engelmannii. The sequence continues at coordinate 536,041 of ML779806.1, forward strand.
TTAATATTATATATATTTATTGAAAAAATCATGCACTATTTTAAATTGTAACTCAATTTGATGCTACATTTATTCATATATCTTGTAGGTCTTCAAACAAAGGGTAAATTTGCATGCCCAGTTTGTGGTCTGAGGATAAAATCTCATTGTTCAAGGAGTTTATCAAAGGAAGTGTTTGATGAGTATAGGCACTTTTTGCCTAAGAACCATAGTTATCGAACTACAAACAAAGCAAATTTCAATGGTAAAGAAGAAAATGGAAAAAACCACGAAGAATGACACCTCGCCTATGGAAGTTGGAATATATTAGAAATCGTCAAGGTACGCAAATTATTTATGTATGACCTATTATATAAATCTTTGGTTAATTTCATTTTGTGCCATTAATTAGTGTTAATTTGAATTTGTTGATGTTTCATGAATGTCGTTAAGGCGCGAATGGGCTTCCACGAGGAATGAAAAGTTACCCGATGCAATTAAGTAGATTTCCATACTACGAGCACCTACAAATAGTTCATTTGTTTGATACAATATATATCGGGAATAACATAACATAATTGTTGTGGCGAATATTAGATGGAAGGTCTGAGAAAGAGAGAATTGGAAAGATTTGTCGTGACATCCAGGAAGCTAATCACGCATTGCAAATTGTTATTATTAATTCTAATGGTGATGGTCATGAACAAAATACTAGTCTTCCTTGGTTATTGATGGAGCAACAGAGAAATATTGTAAAAGAGGTCATTCAAAAAATTAGGTTTCCGACAGGGTTTTCGTCGAACATACAAAATATCTTAACTAAAAAAGGTGATTTTGGTGGGGTTAAAACACATGACTGGCATAAATTCATTAAGGTAATTAGTAGGTTATAATATATTTCCTTATCGGTATGCATTTTTTGGAAACAAATAATAATTATTTGTTTTTTGTTACAATATGTTCTACCTTTATCTCTCCCAGACGACTTTGACAACAACATAAAACAAATTATTTATGTACTTGGAAAATACATGAGGTAAGTATTGTTTTATAAGGAAAATGTACTTCTTATGTGATTTGTAGCAGAACTTATTGACATATTATCTTTTATTTGCAAATTTATGTATGCCTTGATATTATTTTATTGCATCGATATTTGTAGGTGGCTATCATTAAAATAAATCCATAAAGAAGATATAAGGTATTGGAAGAGAGAAATTCCCCGACTAATGTGTCAAATGCAAGAGTATCTACCTCCAGCATTTTTCAATGCACAAGAACACTACCTCATACACCAAGTTGAGGAGATTGAATTATGTGGACCAGTACACACAAGGTTGATGTGGATGGTGGAGAGGCAGTTGAAGTCACTGAAGGCTTTGGTTAGACAAAGAGAATGTCTGGAGGGTTCTATGGTTGAGGGATATATGGTATATCAATGCATGGTTTATATTATTCAATACCTACCTATATTAGAAAAAAATATGAATGTGCCTCGCATTTGGCATCTCGACTCCATCAACAAATTTGAAGGGGAGGTCTTATTGGGGAAAGGTAAAATGAGGACTGTGAAAGGTAATTATTAGATGTTGGCATAGATTTAATATATTACACATTTATTAAATTATTCCTTTATTAACAATAACTAATTAATGATATTAAACTGTTATGCTATCATATAGTTGCTCGAGAGTGGGATGCTTTACATTTATACATTGCAAACAACCTTGATTTGATGGAGCATTAGATAGAATATACTGAAGAATACTTCAGTAGGTTATCATGGGAAGGGGTGAGTAAGATGATTAAAACAACGTATCGTCATCGAGATCAATTTCTTGATCTTACATCAAGGGAAGTTGATTTAGCCTTTGGTTTAAAAGATAAACATGCAAGTTAAATTTTTTACCCACATTTTCCTAGTTTTTTCCCAATTTTTCAATGTATTTGGTTTGTTTAA
>ML779806.1:569565-583840 GCA_009831015.1 Picea engelmannii
TTTTTTCTTGCAGTGCTTTGCAAAATGACCGTGACCATGGCAGTGTCTGCATTTGAAAGGAAGCTGTTCGTAATCCAGTTCCTGGATGTGTGTCCATCCAGCGACTGTGAGCTTAATTGCTTCTGGCAAACCCTCTTCTAGGTCGACTTCTACACAGATTCGGGCGCATGAGTACTGGTATTTCCTTGTTGCTTGATCTATGTATTTTCCGAGTGCGTTACCAATGATCTGGAAGGTTTTTTGGTTCCAGCAGTGGAGTGGCAAATGAGGAAGTCGCACCCACACCGGGACAACGGAATGGACATCCTGAGAGGGATCAAAATCGGGAGACCATTTGTTTAGGTACAGGCCTTGTGGTCCCATGAAATATGGACCGTTTCTAAAGACGAGGCTTCTGTCATCCTGGTTTTCAAAGACAAATACGAAGAACCCCTTGCCCACAAAATAGCTCTTGACCCCCTCTTTTATCAATGGTGTCCTGTTTCTTTGCGTCTAGTCCTCTACCGATTTTGGTGATGGCCAGAGGCCCGTGAACTGTCCTATTAACCCTCTCTCGGCGAGATTCAAAGCAACTTTGCATGTTTCTTCTTCTGGAAGTGCTACCGTGGGCATCGAATCTAATTTCTTGACAAACTTCTGTTGATTAGCCGTGGGGGGGCGCTTCGAATTTGCAACAATCAAAGCTTTGAAAGACGAGATCTCCAGAGGCGGGCTGAGAGGAGGGGTAGAGCCCCCGCTGGGATCCATGGGAGAACCTCTGCTAGAACTCTACATTCGCGGGCCTGTGCAGGCTAGCTCCCAATATCCCAAGCTCTCCGATCTGTCAGGCTGTCAGGTCTTCTACTGGGAGATCCTCTGAAGCAGCGTAGAAGGCGCTGACCTGCGGCCAGGGGCATAGAGCGGCGGCTAGGTTTTAGTTCCCTCCTCCTCAGAATGGAGGGAAGCTCCAGCGGGACTCGGCCTAACTGTCTCCAGGGAGGAGCTTCAACTTTCTGTTGAAGCCCCAGCGGAAAAAAACTTGCACGAGTCTTCCACGAACTGTGCTCTTCCGCTCGGCTTCACTCGCTCCAGGTTCCGCTCCAGACACTTAAATTTAGAGGAACATATTACACCTTCTCTACAATAGTTTTAATAGTCAATATGTTTGTTGTATTTGACAAATCGTATTACAGAGGGTTTTTTTCTTTTTGATATGGGTGCACCATTTTTTTTGTAATGCGATATGTACTTTGCTAAGAAGATATGCTTAATAGGAGATGAACGTTGGAGGTAATAATCAATAATAGAGTGTCATAGTACGTCCTCTGAATTTTCAGGCTCTTGTTCTAGCAAAGACGGTGGTTTAAGCACAAATGTACGTTTCTCAAGTGGAGATGTGTTTATGAAGACACATTTCCTTTAACTACAGTTGAAGGGAAAGGAAAGTGCAATGTGGACTTCTTATTGAGCAGACATTTATTGAAGATTAAGTAATGTATTTCCAAGCGTACATATCATTTGCATATCATCAATATGACTTCTTTCATGTTCTTTGCGTATTCTTCTGAATGCACTTGTCATAGATTTGTCAACTTTTGTCGTATACGAGGTATAGTATGATGTTGCAACATATACATTGAGCATATACTATGCATCTGTATTTTCATTCCACATAACTGGCATGTCCTTGGAGAAACTATTGTTCCAAATATGGGAAAGTTTTCGTTTAAGGAAAACTGTTGGTTGTTTAAGTGTACATTGTATGGCTTGGATGTACTCATCTTCTGTTAGATTTAGCTCTATCAAGAAGTCATCGAAGCTCATTAACTCATCAAAGTCTCATTGTTCTAGAAATGTGAACAAGGATTTAGATTTCTCAATGAGAACATTGTCCTCTAAACTAATTGGCTCTATGATTCTTGTTGTTCTCATTAGCAGCATAGGGAAGTTGTATCTGCAATGTGATTTTTTTCGTTTTTTACAACTTGTATGATAATGTCTATGAACTTTGGAAATTTATGGATCCAAACAATATGTGTTGCATGTTATGTATTTGTTCACAAACTTCTCAATATGTGAATTGTTGTCATTTCCATAGACTGGTGCACCCTCTATCCACAACAATGCATGGTCATGCTCACTCCCTCTATTCTGGAACTCAGTCAAAAAAAAGTAGTCTGATGTTTTCCCAAAGAATGTTTCATCATGGCATATAAATTGCTTCAAAGCATTTATTACATGTCACTGGGTCTTTTCTTATAAGGTAGTCAATGTCATCATTTTCCAATGTATCAGTTTGTTTTTTCATTTTCCCGTTCCTATAAAATGCATACACCATAGCCACCAATGGATCCCAACGATGTTATGCACTTTTAAATGTGATGAAAAATGTTGGCCATCCCAATTGTCAGATCATTGCAAAAATAGTTTTCTTGTTTTGTTGCAAATAGCCAGGAGAGATGCGAATGTTTTTGAAATCTATGTATCCAATATCAAATTTTATGATTTTTTCCAGGTTTTCTTTATACTTGACACCTTTAGCCAATAAATTTCTTCCTTGTAGCTGGCATTTTATTATCCGCACCCACATGCAAGAGAGCACTTTCTCAATTATTATGCGCATTGTTTTGAAAAACAAATTTGTTATGTGACAGGAGAAGTCATCGCTTGAATGTAGCAGTTCCCATCGAACTATTTTTTGGTAGCTGAATCATTTCGTAATGTCACTGGGACATGGATCTCCATAGAACAGTGTTGGGAAGTTCATTTCCTCAACAAATTTGTCCTTGAATATTCCAAGTGGACGTTTCCCTTCAGTAGGTGCAATTTCGACAATCTTGTCTTGCAAGTCACGAATGCACTGTGAGTCAGTGAATCCATGTATCAATGTTTCAACAGTTCTTTCACTCTCTGATTCATCACTTGTATCAAATTCACTAGCAGTTTCGAAAGTCTGTGCAAATTTGTCATCCCCTTCTCCAAGAACACTGTTCCAGTTCTCATTTATACAAATGTTATGTGCTTTGTACACGGCCCTGGAACATAATTATTTTAATGCTTTCATGACAACATGCACACGCACTTTACCTGTCTGGTATGCATTCTTGTATTGAAAACGTCTTTTGAGAGTTACAACACCTGTTATTGTATCGCTAATGAATTGTGGCAAGGGTTTTTGTACAACATCTAGTTGGATAGGCACATTAACAATTGATCATGTTAAGCCCATTTGGGGTCATTTATAGCCCCAGGGTATGATTTGTGCAAATGAAATTCCCAGACACACAAGTCTCTCTTCAAGTTATGTAAGTGTACTTACATCTGGTAGTGGTGTATGACATCTTATTTTGTCAGGCGTTGCAAAGTGTGGCAGTTTTCCATTTTCAAGTGATCGTTTGCATGAAAGACAAATATTGCCACTGGAAAATGTTCTATCATTTAGTGTCAAGCTGAGGTATTCTACTTCCAAATTAGGCATGAAATACTTAGTGTTTTTTGTGAAATTCAATTGATCGCAAATTGCACATGCAATGGAAGGAGTGTCTTTAATTTATTTCATACAGATCTGTTTTGCATCTTTCTTTCCTAGACAAGCACTTTATGGCAGAAAGTGAAATACTCCCACAAGCTGGGATAATCCAACTAATAGAACAGTGGTTGGGTCATATATGCTCAAGGAAATGGAAGAGCAAATGCTAAAAATTAAGCAGAATTTAAAGGTTGTCCAAGACAGGTAGAAAAGTTTTGCTGATAAAAACAGAACCCATAGAGAGTTCAAAGTGGGTGACCATGTTTTCTTGAAAGTAAAAGCCAATAGAAGTTCCCTGAAGCTGGGAAACTACTCGATGTTGGTAGCCAAATTTTGTGGGTCATTCAAAATCCTAGAAAGGATTGGGCCAATTGCATATATGTTTGCATTACCTGCATCCATGATTGTACACAATGTGTTTCATGTTTCATTTCTTAAGAAATATATACCTGATGCTAATCATGTTATCGATTGGAATGTGATTTAGGTGGAGCAAGACGGTGTCTTGCAAGTGCATCATGTGTGCATATTGGACTGGAAAAGAAAACAACACCGGAATCGAGCCATAGGGCTTGTAAAGGTCCAGTGAACTTGGTACGGTCCTAAGGATGCGACATGGGAGCATGAGGATGCTATGTGGGCAGGATACCCGCATCTTTTTGAATATTTTGGAAATCTTGTTGATGTTGTGTAAATGTTACACTGAGGACAGTGCAAATATAAGGGGAGGGGATTGTAATATCCCCTGGCAGTGTGCCTGTTATATTATGAATTGTAATCATGTTTTGTAGGTTGGTGAGCCGAGTATTGATAAGTTGGTGGTCTTATGTATATACTAGGCCAGAGAGCCTAAGTATTAAGGCCAAGAGCCTGATTTTGTATGTGTAATTATCAAGATCATTAATATAATATATAAACATTGCTGCGTGCCGACCAACCACAAAGAAAGAGTGATGGGGGACTAAGCTTCCACAAATTGGGTAAGGGAGAGGGGGTGAAAGGTTGGAAGAGGGAATAATCTTGAGGGATTAAGCCCTTGGATAATAATATATTATTATTCCAAAGTGGTGTGAAAGGTATAATTTTTATCATAAGTTTCTGGAAAAAGGGAAGACATACTTGATGGAGACTAGAGTGCATGCAGCTTCATGGGAGACATGTGTCGGCCTGGGAACATGCAATTTAAACCAAGAATTGAACTGTGATGGGGGTTCATCCTCCATTCTTGCGTCTGTTGTCTGAGCCATGTTACCTCTACGTCTGATCTTTGTATGCATACCTCACGTAGCTCTGAAATCTGAAACCATGAGTCCAACCCGTGATGTTTTCCCTAAGAAGCTGACACATCCTCAGTATGTACCATTTTCCCTCTACGTTGGACCTCTGCATAACCACGCACATCTGAGAATCCAGTCGGGAGGGAAAATTCGACTTGTAAGTTCTGTGAACTCGGGTTTATCCACACTGCAAATTCGAGTTCATGCTTAATTGTCTGGGTTGTTTTCGTCTGTGAAACCTGAGCATACCGTAATTGTCTATGTCATGTGTGTTATAACTGTGGGTTGTTGTGGCCACGTAGTCCCTTGGCTAAGTGTGATTGGATACCGTCATTCGTTCCTTGCTGAGTCTTACTGTTGTTCTCCTTGTGCTGGAACGGAGTTGAAGAAGCAGGTTGACAGGCCTGTGTGCAACACTCTCTCCAGGTGAGAGAGTGCACAAAGGAAGTGAGAAATCCTGGCAGGGGTTTCGTAGCTACCACAGAGCTCAGAGAATTCTGGTCTAGCCTATTTTTGAAGCCCAAGGCAAGGGAAGTTTAGTAGCTGAAGGATTGTCCTGGTGATAGTGAAAGTGTATACTCCTGGGGTGGGACAGTCATGTGGGGAATGAGAGTCTGTGACCAGTGGACATAAGTGGCTCCTGGGAGAGAATCCTTTCTCATGAACTGTGTGTCTTCCATTGACCTTGCCTAGCCTAGGATTCCCTTGCCCGGTGGAGCTTAGTCCCAGCTCGGGGGTGACCTATTGCTGAGAGTTATGAGCAGCACGATCTAAGGCTGGTAGGTTCGTGGAAGGTCTACACGCAGTTGGTGGTGTTACACCGGTTTAAAAGATAAGTATTAATTCTGTACTTAATTTATATGTGATGCATGTTTGTGTCTTGAAATGTTATCATGTATTCCATTGCAAGTTTGAATTGTTGTTATTTTGTTTAAGTCTGTATGACAGCAGTAAATCCATGTTAAATGTCTTAATTTGATTTAATGCATATTCTTTATAAGTATATACGTCATATGTTCCACATAGTAGCATTTCCTGGCAGTGGAAGTGATGGTCGGGGACATTACAAATTGGGATCATGATGAAAGGGGGAGCATGAGTGTTGCCATCAATGACAAAGGGGGATATTGTTGGAAGATTGTTTGTTGTCATTGATGTCAACCATAGCCATTGGCTTTTGGACCCCACAATTGATCAAAGTAGATAGACATGAAGGAAATTACACATGTAGATACAAAACCCATGGATGGATAGTATAATTCATGTTGCTTCTGGTGGCATGTGGAACATCACGTGGATCCTCACGATTGAGGAGAATGAATTTTTGAAGATGACAATGTGAATTGAAGAAGAAACTACATGTCAGACCTAATGTTAAAAGGAATTGACATAAAGGGTATAAATACATCTCATTATACATTCATTTTTCAACACACAAGTTTATTAATGAACAAGGAGATATAAGTCGAATTTATGAGGAAAACTGAAGTAAAGAAGGTCGAATTTCAAGGGAGGATGAAATCTTTTGGTTATGTGTTCTAAGGTATGTTATTTACAGGTCATCTTACCATTTTCTCTATAACTTTGTTTCTAGAACGATTTAGATGGTGAAATTCGGAGGCTATTGAGAAGACATATCTAGGTACCTGTGGTAAAAATTTCAACTCTTTATTCTCTATAATTTTGGAGATACACTCTATGGAAGATAGGGTTTTTGACTAGTCCTGAAGCTAGTCATAAACATGTGCTCCGAGTAAAAAAGTCATAAAGTCTTCATAGAAAATCCAAATGAAGTGAGACCAATTGAATTGGAAAGAGTACAGGTTGTAGTTTCCTGTGTAAGAATTTCATAATCTTATGTTAAATAGTTTCCTTGGAAATAATTTCATGGGTTTGTTGATGCAAACTGGGATGAATATCTGAATCACATAATATATACAAGTGGGTATGTGTTTAACCTATTTGGAGGAGAAAAAGAAAGGTTGTAGTGGCACTCTCAACTACATAAGTTGAATACATGGCAGACACTCATGCAAGCAAGGAAGCAGTACAGTTACAAAGATTGTGTTCAAGTATTGGGTTGGTACAACAAGCAGTGAGATTAGATTGTGACAGTCATAGTGAAATATTCGTGGCAAAGAACTATGTTTATCATTCAAAGACAAAGCATATTGATGTTCAATATCACTTTGTGAGAGACATGGTTGAAGAAAATAAGGTGTTGTTGGAAAAGGTTGACACTTTGAAGAATGTTGTAGATTCATTGACAAACTCTGTGAGCACATAAAAGTTCTCTTGTTGTAGAGTAACAATGGGCATTGTTGCCTTGGATTGTTGACTTTGTAATCCTATGAACCCTTGTATGAAAAGAAAACAACAAGTGGGAGAATGTTGGGTATGTGTTATATTATTTGCATGAGTGTGTGTGGGTGTGTCATATTTGACAACTGCATCTGACGATCCCAACTTCCTTCACCCTTTGTGTCGTGTGCACCAGGTTCTTTCTTGGGGGGTCCCAGGGGGGATAGAATTGCCCCCCCTTGGTTACGTGCAATGTTTAGCTCCGGATGGTAGCCCGAAGCCGTCGGGGTTTGGGGCAGTGCCTTGAAATTTTTTGTTTGGGTGGTTTTTGTTATTTTAGCGGATTTTTCTATTTTTAACGGCTTTCTAAATTAATATCAATGTTACAAGGGAAAATCTCTCTGTGGCCAAGGGTAAACCACAACAAACAGGTATGACTGCAGAAATAAACTCAATTCCAACATATGCTATATGAACTAATGTGCAAGATAAGAAAGAGGCCTACCTCGATCCAACATTTGATGGTGTTCCACCATTGAGCACTTCGACACAAATCTTTATACATGCAATAAGTTCTTAACAAATGAGCAGAGAAAGTATATAGTGATTATATAAAGGGGTTAGCACATTAGATAGCATAATTCATCAATAAACATTACAAACATTCCCATGGATAATAATCGTACATTTGCAATATACCAATAAGACGGGAAAGGAGTATTTCTATTAATAATTGATCAGTAGAAGTGACAACATTATAGACTTCTGTGTCAGCACGGTTTAAAACCAATAAACCAAGTTCCTTCCAACTGGGCCTCCACGACTTCAATCCTCCACCAAAGGCAAGCTCATAAGAGAGAGTCAATGAGGTTCTCTCAGCAATAGGGAAATATCTTGGGGGTTGAACACTGTGTTCAGACTTCAGGGACAAAGGGATGCATAATCAATATGAAGTAATTTCTCTAGACTAACTTTTCTCTCAAAGTTGAATGCTTTCTTCTCTTTTCCGTAGCTCGAAATTGTGCTTTTATAGCCTTCAGAATGCAACTCAAGGGCCAAGTCAGAACGTTTCCAGTATGTGGAAGGCCAAGGATCAGAGATCTTTTGTCATGACATGGAAACCCGACCTCATTTTTTATTTTCTGGTACAAATCATGATGTACGCAGGTTGTAGTGGAGCAGCTAGTGTATACGCATCTTGCATAGCTGATAGGGAGCGTATATGTGGAAACATGTATATTTTTGGCTCTGGATTCATCAAAAAGGGATGACAAGTCTCCACAGGGAAATGGAAAAAGGCTCTCTGTGCAAGATAGCAATTGTGAGGCAAATCTCGCTATAACAGATGCCCCCTAATGTGTGAGATCAGAGGAGTATCTGCGATGGCTGAAATACATTATAAATAACCCAAAAGTGGAGTGGTAGAGAACCAACTAGATGAACTCAATTTCTTATTACATTATGTACTGAATTTGTATACATGGCTCCCAAGAATACAATGTAGATCCATGTGGAAAATATACCAAACAAGTGTTCATGGCCATGAATAGGAAAATACGAATGTGGTTGCATGCTAAAAGTTGTCATAGTCACAAACAAGGCCCAGTGAAACCAATCTCAAAATCATTCTGAAGATATTTGTATACCATGGAGTACAAACTGATCTCCCATGATCACTGAAGTCAAATAGGTGTTGGTCCAATGAAAGGGAAGCAACAACTCAGGAAAGCTGTGGCCACATAGTGATGTCTTCAAGTCTTCTACACAATCCACCAAGGTGCAAGTCTACATCATGTGAAAAAAGAATTTGAGGTCGAACATGATGAGACATCGTTTGATTACCGATCATTGAGGTATACCGTTAACAAATGTGAGACATCCTACCAATAATGAAAGTAGGCATCAAGGCACTGAGTACATTTCTACAAGTGTGAATAAAGGAGTTGGTGTCGAACACTTGAGAAATCCATTGATCAGAAGACATCGATGTATTCCCATCTATCAATGGCAAGAGAGCTTGCCACTAATGACCGCAAGCTTCAAGGCACTCACAAAACTCTAGGTCCCATATCCAGAATAAATGAGCTGAAGTCGATGGAAAGAGACCCATTGAAAGGAGAAAATTAAGGAATATATCATCAGTCAACACGAGGGACAGAGAAAGATCTTCATGATTTGGTGGATATCGGACGAAGAACATGTTCATGAACTAACGACCCTGTGCATCTTTCGTGTGTACCAAGTGAAAGCGGTATATAAAAAAGACCCTTTGAATAGTAGCCAATGATGAAAACTGCTGACAAAGGCGAGGAAACCACCAATAAGGCTAATGGAAACCAAGACACTGCACGAATTCCAAAGTGTGAATAGATGTCTTGTCGTCAAACATAAGGGAAACCACCCAGTCAACGACCAATGATGAAGTGTTGATTGTTGGGTTCAAGGTGACCTACCAATGATGAAAGTAGGGCCAGGGTGCATAATAAGACCATAGTATCATGTGATTCTAAGACAAACTAAGGGTATGGCCGACATGCAAAGTCAATATTTCTGAGGAGTGGCTAACATAGGTTGATATATTTCCTTTGAACAAGAGCATGAGACATGGTGGACTCTGGTAGCATAGACTCAATGATGTGACTATTAGATGCAAGAGGCATCAATCATGTTCTCTATAGGGACTGGAAGAGTAACCAGTCGGTAGAGAAAACTTTGTAACTAGATCAGCTTCCTAAGGCCATGCTAAACCCAAAATTATGATGACGCAAGGACTCAATAACTTTGTGCTCTGTTCAAAGGCGACACGACTACTGCTAATTACAATATAGTACTCCCTTCCCGCCCATGTTTTTTTGTTTTTTCATAACACATGAATGCTATGATATAAAGGAGGGAACGAGTGTCGCAAGTAAGAAAAACTAGTTCCAGCAATGGAACCTACCTATGCTTAATGCAGGGAAATGCATGTGGAAGATGGACACTCGGGGTGATGTTCCCTCCAGGGTATAGGGTGTCAAATTTTGAAGGATATAAACAAGGCTCTTCTTGGTTGAGGATGCAAAAACTGCTTAGGCAACGATTTATAATGCAAAGCAAGAACCGGATAAAGGCTTAATACTACAAGCGAGGGCATGAGATGCAATCACAACTTAACGCCAAAAAATGTCCTATTTTATGTCTTTTAGTCTAATTGGTGTGAAAAAGGGGTAAACTTGTGCCAAATAGACGCCTTTTCAAATCCAATTTACGAGTGTGAAAAAGACAAGTTCACTCGACAATCTTTTTTATTTTTGATAATGAGTCAGAAAAGAGCTTAACTAAGACTCATGACCTTTCAAATCCAATTTTAACGAGTGTGAAAGGGACAAATCACTTGGAAATATTTTCAGTTTTTTTAGACGAGTCGGAAAAGAGCTTAACTAAGACTCATTTTTCTGTCTTAATCAACATGTAAAGGGGGAGGCCAAGGCTCCCATCTTGGTCTTCTGTGGAAAGTCAATATCTCACGGATAGATGACAAAAGCTTGGGAAAACCCAAGGCTCTCCAAGTGGAGGAGGAGAAAGTGCTAATAGAGGATACAGTCTCCGTGATGGTTCATATAATATCTCTTATTGGAAAAGACATAGGGTGGGGAATGGGATGACCCATTAGATCGTTCCAATCAAAGGGAACTTCATTAGGACTTGGAGGAAGAACGTTCTAGGAAAGAATAAATCTTTGTTGTTCAGAAGGGGGAAGATTTGAAATGTTGATGACATGAATGAAAGGTGCAACATTCTCATAAGGGACAGTAGGGTTGACCAGAGATTGCACTGGTGTGGCCACTTCTTCAATTATAGGTTGAAGAGGATGCATAGTAACGGGGGCAAGAGACGCTTTCCCCTCGACAAAGGGGGAGGGGTCGGGAGAAGATTGCACCGATGGAACCATCAAGACAATCAAAGGAGAAGTGGTGTGAGGAGAAACCATGGAGGCCTTAGAATCCGAAAGGCTCTTGGGTGAGCCCCATGCTTCTTTTATCCCGGCAATAATGGGGCACAAACGAGTCAAGTGACTTCCTTCGCAATTCCTACAAAGGAATTTAGTTTTATGTCTCAGACGTCTAGGCTTCTCGATGTAACTAGCAGGGGAAAGAGTCGTCTCTTGTATGATGAATAGATGTAGGAGACGTGGCATGACTATGATTTGGGGTAAAAGGAATGGTGCCCCCAACATAATTGGTAGAGGTTGGGGCAAGCTGTCAACATAGTTTGTAGACAAAGTCGACCCATCTCCCACATGACTGGTAGAGGTTGGTGATGGAGCACCAATATGACTAACAGTGACTAGGCTAGTGATAGATTGTGGCATTTGATTCCAAGGTCCAGGGAAACATTGATTCTGAAAAATTGCAAGCCAAGCAGGATCTTGGTGTACCCCTTGCCCTAGCCCAGAAAAGTGTTGGTTCATGCAAAAATGGTCTGAAGAGGTTTGGATGGGCATCATCACTGAGGTCTGTGAAGAGACTGAGGTAGGCTAAGGATTATTCGAGTGAGGATATATGTTTCCCCCTTGTGAAGGGGTCCCATAAAGAGGGTAGCCCGAACCGTAAAATTGATTCTCCCCGTACGAAAGACCTGGGGGTACTTGAGGACTTGTCATGGAAAAAGTGTTCAAAGGAACTGACATGGCAGATGAAAGATACATGGGTGGGGTGTAATAAGTGGGATAAGCACCCATCTAAGTACTGGCTCCTGAAAGAGCATAGCTAGTATTGGATCCATAGGGGGGAAGGTTCCAGCCTCCCATGGGGACACGAATTATATCAAACGAAGAAGTAGGTATCAGAGCCATGGTGCCCCCGGGTCCAATGCTAGGATTCATATATGTGGTCCAGGGAGAGGGTTGCATGGGGGAAGGCATATCAATAGAAAAATGGCTAGAGACCCAAGGTGCAGACTGAGCGTTGTAGTTCTGCATACCATTGTAAAAAGCAGAAGGGTCCATCCCCATGAAATGAGCAGGCATCATGGGGTGGGTAGCAGTGAATGAGGGAGAAAAAGAAACTCCACTATCCATAATGATGAACCCGAAATAGACTCCTAAGGTCAACTAGTATTCAAAGAGCATACCAAAAAGTCAAACGACCAATATGCATGCAAACGGGCTAAAGTGGTTGAGTGGTCTCCCTTGCTAAAGAAGGTGTGTCTTGTCCAAGAGGGACCTGAGACTCCCTACTAAAGCTTGGAGGTAAAAAAATCAATTATAGGGGCCCTCATGGGCTTAACAACCAGTCGGTCAGATCCCCCCGGAAAGGTAATACTCCATAAAGCTTGTGTGTTGTCCGACCCCTATCTGACCTAGGGTACAAGCAGAATAACCCTTGCAAGTAACCTATGAGATACCTAAGTCAAGCAACTAATAAACCACTATATAACCGATGCACAGTCGAGCAGTCGTAAGTCTGGATCACTGTATGGGCAGGGTAGCAAAGCTCGAAACCTTGAAAGCACTGCCTCTCACAAAGGTATGGGTACTAGAAAGATCCCCAAATACGAATAAATCCACATAAATATCTTTGACGCTAGCTGATTATCCAAGGGTTATCCCTTCAACTAACTTCGTGCGACCTCGTGATTAACTCCAGTGTGAGCAGAGCCTCCTGATATTACCAATTATACAATGGAATTCTCAACTCCGTGTCTCAGACACATATGTTGGTTTAATTGCCTTGGATAAGTTTACTCACAAAATCCTATTCCAAGGCACTAAATCCCAGACTAGTTTGTGCACCCTAAAAAATAAAATCGTGACTAATCAATTTTAGTTTAAAGCGTATATTTTATTGGTTGTGATTACTCAAAAAGGTATGGAAACAAAACCCATGATGTTATGACTCTGCAAGAAAATGAATATGAATATAATTCAAATTCTATCTTTAACTTTTCAATGAATGATATGCTAATAAAAGCAATACAATTTTCAATTTCAACTCTGCAATTCATAAGTAAAATGCAATCTTTGTTAAGCCCTAATATTGTCTCATTACCCATTAATTGGGGCATATTAGATTAGTAATGTTAGTTATTACCCCTTAATTGGGGCATATTAGATTAGTAATGTTATTTTATTTATGTCGGCTTTAAGCCATTAGTTGTAATTATACCTCCTAGTCTCCTATATATACCAAGGAGACATTTTCATTTTGAATCATCTTGTACTTGAACATTTAAGTGGGGTAAAAGGAGTTTACCCCCTCGAAGAGGCTTATTATCTGAAATTATCTCTTTTTCAAGGCGTTGAGTACTTTTCCTGAGGTTTTTCTATGCTATATTGATGTTTGGTTCTTAACATATGGTATCAGAGCTCAAGGTCTTGGGGTTTCGCTACTACATCTGAGACACCGTGGAATTTTCACTATAATTTTTTTTCTACAACGTTTCAGAAGAAACATATTAGACTATATTTAGTAGATGGATCAAGGTACATTGGGTTCAAAATTCAGCTCTTGAGGCCTTATACTTTCAGAGATACGACCTGTACAAGATAGGGTTCTGGAATCATCCTGAAATGAGTCTTTGCGGAATTTTCGCTATAAAAAAATTTCTGTAACATTTCAAACCCTAAACTCCAGAGGCCATTTACAAAAATTAGAAATGTATCTGTGGCAAAACGTTTATCTTCTGGATCATTTTAAATTTGTAGATACACCCTGTGTAAGATAGAGTATATGACTAGTCCTATTGGCTAGTCTCAAGAAGGTGTTCCAGGTAAAACAATCATAACTTCTTCCTAGAGTATCCAAATTACATGGGATTGGTTGCATTGGATCGTGGACAGTCTCTAGTATTTTGGGTGCGAGTTTTAGAATTTTATATCAATTATTTTGTGCGGGGCACACTATACAAGTGATATCTCCTGGAAAGGACAAAAATTGGCAAGTTGTGGGGAAGTTACCGTAAATTACACTTGGCACATCCAATTTTGATCAGACCTATGGCATTGAAGAGAAGAAATATCAGAGAAATACATAAGAGAAATTTTCATGCCTAGAAGGGCCAAAAAGTGGGAGATACAATAGAAGAAATATTGTCTAGCAGAACCACCTCAAAATCAAGGTTCAAAAGTGATACTTGGCCAACATGCCACCCAAAAAGGGAACTTCTACACCAAATAAGCCTCTAGAAAATCCTACTTGGACTCTTGATG
>ML779806.1:603257-617522 GCA_009831015.1 Picea engelmannii
GTAACAAATCTTCAATATTATGACATCTTCAATCAATCCTCAAGTGACATTGTATTTAATTCATATATTTTCATTGTTTCCCCATATCCCCTACCATAAAACCCATCACCCCCCTTTTTCATGTCATAGATGAATACTCCCTTCCCCACATCATTCTTTCCCAGTAGACCAATAAGGATTTTTATAGAAAATATTGCATCGAGAGGCTATGAATTTTCCATTAGAGACGTGAATAATTATCCAATGCACTTTTCGTCCTTTCACCTACACATCCAATGTGTTTCATCATCTCCCACCTCATCATACATCCCAATGATGCCACAAGTACAGGAAGTATGCAATATACAAAGATGTGGAGGAAGAATCAAGTGGACATGACATGTTAGAGTGAAATAGGATGCACTTCCAAAATAATCAATCTCAAGTTGAATCAATTTCTTTACAATTTCAAAAGCCTAAGTCTAACACATTGCCTCCTCAAAAAGTTAGAGGTAAAAATCTAAGTACTTCCTAAACTTATTTCTTTTCCCATAATTCTCCAAAAATATCTCACTTTTTGAATACTTTGCAATGAGGCCTAAGCAATCATAAACTTAGCTATTTGGGGTAGCCAACCCATTGATTCCTTGCACCAAGAAAACTTCTCAATACTCATAGACTTCGTTAATGAATCTGAAATGTTTTTCAAGGTTTCACCTTTCTCTAACAACACCTTCTTATCTTCAACCATGGCTCTAATAAAATGGTACTACACATCAATATGCTTCGTCTTAGCATGATGTGCAAGTTTCTTTTCCAAAAATATTACAATAGTACTATCATAATCTATCCTAACAATTGTGTTTACAAAAAAATACTTAAACACAATCCTATAACCATATAGATTCCTTAATAACATGAGTGATGCCATGTACGCTGCATATATAGTTGAAAGTGAAACTACAAATTGCCTCTTTCTCATCTAACTAATTTCTCTGCCAAATAGGTTAAACACATAACCACTTGTAGATTTTTTGTGATCAATATCTACAACTCAATTTACACTAAAAAAACGTGTGTGTGTGTGTTCTATCTAGATCTTATTCGATAGCATATTTCATAATATGAAGTGCCACAAAAATATCTAAAGATCAGTCTCCTTGCAACTATCCAATGTTTCTTCCTTGGTTTTGACATATATCTGCTCAAAATTCCCAATACATAACCAATGCATGGTCTGGTACAGACCATAACATACATCAAATTTACAACAACACTCACATAGAGAACATCAAACAAGTCCTCTATCTCTTCGTGTGCCTTAGGATAATGTCCTACAGACAATTTTACACCTAATTGAATAGGAACCTTGACCAATTTATATTCTCGCATATTAAACCTCTGCAATATTGTCTCAACATATTTCTTCCTTTGCATCAACCAAAGTTTCATGTTTACATGATGTCTTTTAGTTTCCATCCCCTAAATAAAATTCACAACACTAAGATCCTTCTCATCAAACTTGGAGGACACGTGATATTTAACATCCTTGATGATTTCCTTGTTGTTTCCAATTAGCTAAATATCATCAACATATAATCCCACCTAAACAAAGTGATCACCAACCTACTTGGAATACACATAGTGATCCATGTTGCTTCTTGAGAATCCAAGTCCCAAAAAATGAGAATCAAACTTTTGATACCACATTATTCGAAATTTCTTTAAGCCATAGATGGAACTTTTTAGTTTGCAAACCGACTTCTTCTTTCCCTTCACTACAACCTTCTATCTATTTCATATAGATTTATTCTTCAAGATCCCCATGTAGAAATGTCATCTTCACGTCCATATGTACTTCAAGATCAAATGCAGTTCTCATATACAAAAGAATCCTTACGCAAGTGAACTTAGTAGTGATAGGAGAAAAAGTATCACCAAACACTACAAGGAAAAGACCCTCTAGCGGAGGTTTTTGAGGAAGCCATTATAAAAATAGCCCAAATATCCATTTATAGCAGAGGAGACTAGTGGAGTCGAGCGGGTAGAGGTTTTAGCGGATGATTTTTTACAGTGGTTTTATAAATACATAACACACCGATGCGTTTTATACTACAGACGCATCGATGCATTAAAAAATGGTGCATTGTGGTATGGCTATTTAAAAAACAATATACGTCGGTGCGCTACTTAAATATTGATGCATCGGTGTGCACCATTAATCTAAAAAATGGTGCACCGTGGTAGGGTTATTTAAAATTAATATACTCCGATGTGCTACTTAAACACTAGCACACTAGTGCATCTAATAACCAAGCGCACTGTAACAGGGTTAAATAAATAAATAAAATTGTCGTCCATAAAATTTATTTTTACCCTTTTTAGTGTTGTAGAGCTCTCAAGAACCAATGAAACTTTTGTCTCTCTGAAGCACCCTGTCATCGATGCTTCCCTTGCTTTCATTCCTTCCATCCGTTGTTGAATGTGTGGCTTTAGAATTTTACCAAACGATGGACAAATTTGGTTTTTTGTATTACATGGAAACCATGCCTCCCTGACGAGGAAATGTCTAGGTAATGTCTTTATTTCTTTATAACTCAAACTTTTAGCGGAATAAAATTCAAAATTTAGTTAAATTTCCACCTTTTTTTTTCGCAGTGTGTTCGAGTCGTTCGTCTCACACCGCGGACAGTGCACCCTAAAAATTTACAGGGTGCACTGAAACACCATGAATAATTTTTTTCGGTGGTGCATTTGTAAACTCTAATGCACCGGTGTGTTGGGTAAACTTTAACACATCGGTGTGTAATTTTACTGATGCACCCCCTAAAATAATATAGTTGATTTTTCGCGGTGCGTCGAAATAACGTTAACGCACCGAGGTGTTACATTAAATGATACACCGCATAAATAAGATATTTTATTTTATGTGGTGTGTTGGTAAAATTATGCATTGGTGCATTAATGATTACCCAACACACCGCTATAAAATATTAGAGCCTAAATTTTGTAGTACCGTAATTATCATTTTTTTAAAAATTGTTGGTGCGGCATGTCTCCTTTCTTGTAACACATTGGTGCATGTTAGGAAAGGCTACGCACCATAGTAACAAATCTTTTAAAAATGGTTTTACGGTGCTTTAGGATTTTAAGTTTTTATTATTTTAGGTGGTGTGTCGGTTAACCTTAACGCACCAGTGCGGTAAGGTTATACAATGCACCACATAAAATACTATAACAAATTTTATATGGTGTGTTAAATTACATGTGTGCATTTTAGATGGTGATCACAAGTAATATACGCATCGCGAACAATTCTTGACTATTTGTTTGCGCACCGATGATGGAATTTACTTATTTTTTGAAGAAAGTTATTTTTCCGTATTTATAAATAAATTTCTCATTTACTCATTTTTTTTATGTTTTATGTATGAGGTTGATGTATTTTATATGTTAATCATGCAGAGACGTTAGCGGAGAGAGAATCAGTAACAACATGAGTAGAGGGTTGACATGTACAATATTGTACGGGATTGGGAGGCAAGGGAGAGGGAGAGATATTTGTACCCTCGCCCTATTGTTGCAACGACCCAAGTCCTCTTCAGGAATGTAGGCCTCCTTAAGTACTATGAGGAGGCTACATCCCTGAAGAGGCACTCCAGGTTCTTGGTGTAGGTGATCTATCGATGGGATTTCCATCGACATGATTTTGTGTTGGTCCCGATCAATGGTACCAACCCACTGAGGAGGATATATATTTTATCACTAGGCTATTTAGGAGAGGGTAGGATTTTCCACAGTTCCTGGATTTCCTAGCCAATGTTGCAACAGAGAGTTAGCTCATGTAATCTCATATATATTGGGGTTGATGTACTTTATCTAGCTGATTTTTAGGTTTCTGATGGACAACTACGGATCGCTTCTTTTGGTGCAGAGGAGGTTAGGTGCCTCTCACTATTAGTGACGACCATTTCACACTTTACCAATGATGGGAAGAACATTAGTTGTGTTCTTTTGTATTATGTTGATTCTTTGGTACATAGACCACGATGTATTAGATGGTATGCCATTTTTTGCGGCAGTTTTGTATAGCTCTAGATAGATGCCATGCTATGATACATAGGAGAGCGAACTTCCCTTTTGTTTAAGAGTTGTTTTTTTTATTTTTTGAGAAGTTTCTGGAGACGAGGCCTACTTTTTTCTGTCAGCCTTCTAGGTCGATGACTCAGGTGTGGATGCACATGTGGGGCGAGATGATGCCCAAGAGGGACCAACTGAAGTTTTTGGCTAGGATTTCCACTGATGCACTGGGGATACTAGCTAGTGAGGTTGTTCACATGTTTATGATGGTGTTGTTTCCTTACGTGGGGTTGTATTGGCGAGGATGTCCAAACATACTCTTCACATCGGATGAGTCACTAGATGCTAGAGGTAATATTAGTATTTTTTTTAGATTAATCTAGTTTCATTTTATTGTCTTACTTAATTAGAATAAAATTAATTCTAACATGTTCTATAACTTGTTTTATTAAATTGTTTAATGAAACTATCTAATTATTGTTGTGTACTATATTTTTTTTTCCAAATATTGGCACATTACTTGGGGATATTCCTCCACCCCCACCCTATGCATATGAGGATATTCCTAAGGCTGCAGGGGGTCAAGGACCTTGGGTGCAGATACCCGGCATGCGCCATAGGCCGGATACTAGATTCAGGTTTGAATTGGGCGACCGACTCTGTGTACTTTTGGTTGAGGTGGGAATCCTCTCTGTGCTGATGCGAGACATTAGGGAAGATCCTATTCTCTTGGATATTTGGAGGGAGATGTCACGTGATATGATGCCTCTTATGCGTCATATCATCAGAGATGCCAAGATACTAGAAACAAGGATGATTGTCAATGATACACACTCTTCGTCCAGTACCCCCATCGACTAATGAGGGTGGTCGTGATCCTTCTCCATGTCCTTCTCATCCCCCTTCACCGCACCTATATGAGAAAGCATCACCTATTCCTCCACCATTTGTTTTTCATCAGAGAGTCGACCAACCACCTCTTACTTCTCCTCACAGAGTCAACTAGCCACCTCCTCCTCCACCTCGTACTTCTCCTCACAGAGTCGACCAACCACCTCCTGATCTTCCACTTCCTCCTAACCATCCATCATATTCTACTACAAAGCAAGCCTCCAATACTATTGTAGATATGATTATCACATAGGTTGTACCAGATATGTTATAACAATTATTTGGCTTGTTCATGATATATATATATATGGTGCATTTTTTTTGTTCATGTTGATGTACTTAATTTATATGTTGTTGATGTGTATATTGTTAGGTCATGTTAGATATGTTTGTTAAATGTGTTTGATAGATGTGTATGTTATAACAATGCTCATTAGATGTGCATTTTTCATGTTGATCACGATGATGTGTACATTGTTAGGTCATGTTAGATATATTTGTTAAATGTGCTTGATAGATGTGTATTGATCAGAATCTGGACCAGGGGTCAAAATTTTGCTCAAAAATCAAAGTTCTTGGAATTGCCTCAAAATGAATGGGTGCGTATCCCTTGTCGTCACGAACCCAACGCAACTTGTTTGGGTTCAAACGGACATCGGATGAGTGAGATATCGCGTTCTGTTCGAATTGTCAAACAAGCAAAAAAAATGTGCTGACTGTACAGTCCGTACAGTCCGTACAGATGTTGGCGTGGAAGAGGTCGTACGAGGATGTGGCACGTACGTATGCTGAGGTGGTAGTTGATGACATGGAAATCATTGATTGGCAGATGTGGACGAATCTTGTTGAGACACATAGCGTCATTTTGACAAATGGTATGGTGCCATGTGGCCCAGGCATGGGCTGCCACGTGGCACCCTGTTATTGGTTTGGTTGTTTAAAATATTATGGAGTCCATGGGGATTGAACCCCGGACCTCCCCCACTGTGGAAAAGTCTTGGCAAAGGCCTCCCAACCGACGCGCAACCACTTGAGTCTTGTTATATATACCATTTTAATTATATTTAAATTTGAACATGTGTTGAGTTGGGGCGCGTCCGGGCTGGCGCTTAGCCCCAGCCCCTGGTCGCATAAACCTTTCCATATGACCTGACTCTACACGGTTGTGCACGCATTTTTTAAATGGTTATCCCAACCATTCGCCCGACACTTGGTGCATCCACGTTTTAAGACTTGTCGTTTTCCCTTTAGTGGAAGCTTAGCCCTTTTTTTTTGGCGCGGTCACATGGTGACCCATATGTCCACGGTTTTGGTGGTTAGGGGTTGGGTGCACCCTAACCGTCCTACAGTTTGCTCATTTTTTGGATATGTGCCCGGTGCTATGTTTTAGCACGAGATTGAGTGCGTGAGCTAGGTTGGCCACACAGAGGTGCGTTTTGGCGAACCAGAGACAACAAGCTTGAAGGAGGAAAATGGCAGGATGCCTATCTTCTTCATTTTTTGGCCAAATGAGGTGCCGAAAAAGCCCAACTAGGGGTTTTTGGACGTTTCGAATCCATTGGCACTATTTTCAAAGCCATTTGAAGACTTCTTTTGTAGGTTTTTCACCATTGAATTTTCAGAGAGCTCTAGGGAGCTTGAAGCCCTCATTGATTGAGGCCATGTTCAGATGAGCCCAAGTATGTTTTTTGTAACTGAATAGTCATGTTTGGCTAATTATTATGCTCTAAACACATTGGGATAGGTTTCAGAGGCATTTGAGGACTTTTACAGGTTTTTTTTCCACAAGGAAGCTCATGGAAGCTTAAGGCCACATGTAGAAGAGGTCATGCATGAATGAACCATGATCCGTTTTCAGAGTTCTATTAGTCATTTCTGGGGTTTTTATGTATTATGAACCCAATGGTATAGTCAGTATTTCCATTGGAGTTGAGAAACAACTTGTAAAAGAATATTTGACTTGAACTAATCCCAGAGAGCCTAGTCCATTGATGGAGGCTCAAGGAGATGTAGCCCAGTTGGGGGTGAACTCCTTTATCATCTTGTTATTGTTGTGAGTTTGATGGTTTATTTGTTGCAAATTGTGTTTGCTGTGAATTTATTTAAAACACATATTTAACCATTTTAAAAGAAAATTTACTCACACATGAACATTTAAAAGAAGATGCATAAACTTGGCACATAATTTATCTTGCATAACTAAGACATTGAGCAAGGTCCTGAAAGTTTATTTTAATGAAGTAGAGGGTGCTTTCATAGCATAACAAGTCAACCCCCTATTTTCAGATCACATGGTATCAGAGCTTAGTTTGTTTTTCTCATGTGATTGCCATTGATAGCTAGAGATTTAGCTATTGGTATTATTGTGCAAGTTTTGTGTTGAAGTTTGATATCTTGCAAGGATGGAGGAAGCTTCAAACATTGATAGTTCTCATACATCTTCATTATCCAAGTTCTTTGACAAAGAGATGTTGAAGGAGTTTGTAACCACGAGAGATATTGTACAAGAGTTGTGGGAAGATAGAGAAAAGAGCATTGCCCTTCAAGAGCAGTTGATGGCCATGAAGGAGGAGAAGCACCAGCTTCTTGAAAAGTTGCATGAGATGGAGACTCAACTCCATGAGGCAAAGGAAACCCTTACTAAGTACATGAATGAACATGAGGTATGTAATGTTAGTTTATCTTAAAATTCCTCTCAAGATGAATGCTTTGGTGTTTTTGAAAATCACACAAGAGGAAAAGGGTCCAAGTTATTGTTAAAAATGGACTGTGAAGGTAGAGGGTTAGGCAAGCATGCACAAGGCATTGTTGAGCCTATTGTTGTTGAGGAGAGACCCAAGTATTGTGGTCTTGGATATGAACATAAAGATGGAGCATATTCCAAAGTTGAGGAGACAAGGGAAAAAGTTCCAAGAAATTTTTTGTTTCAAGTTCAATCCCTCAAGCATGCAAAGTATGTGTTCAAGATGAATGCAAATGTGTGAAATGAAAGAGTTGTGACAGCCATGCGAACAAGAACAATGTTGTTGGTCTTCAAAGGAGAGCTTGTAACTCTTCAAATTCACCTCCTCAAAGAAGCGATAAAGGTGAATGTTCAAGGTATAATTCTGCCTATCATTTAGTTGCTTTTGATTATGTTAAACATGATAAATTTTCATGTAAAAATGGAAGAAAAAGTCCATGTACATATTGTGGTTTATATAACCATCATGTTTCAAAATGTTGGAAAAGATTGACCACTTTTCGGAAACTTTCCAAGCAAAGACAACTTCAAAAGAGGATGCAAAAGATTTGCACTCATTGCCAGAAGCGGGGTCATCTCATTGACCAATGTTGGACATTGCATCCAACCACTCATCCACATCACAAGAGGCAGATGGATAAAGAGTCTAGCAAGAATGGAAGAGGAGATTCCATCATCGATGTGAGTCAAGATGATTCACAAGAAGACGATTTTCAGCAGAAGAATTCACCATTGAGTTGGCTTGGTAAGAAATGGTTGAATTTCTTGAGCAAGTAAGGCTTGCATTTTTCTGTTGTAGAAGCACATTTCAGCCTTATGTATGCATTTATGTTGAGAGCATGACAAGTTGCAGTAGTTTATCACAATTTGTATGATGCAAGTTTTCATGTGAATGCAATTCATTTGAAGGCATTCTTGTTGTTGCACAACTTCGCCAGGAGAGTGTATAAGAGGGATATGATGCTCACTTGTTACAGGCATATATCTTTTTCATATTCATCTCTTGTGTACCCACATGTTTCGGGTTTATGTACTTATGTTTGTACTTGAAGGAGAGTTGAAGAGCTATGCACATGCATGTGTTTTTGTGTATGTGTAAACAATGAACCTAGTGATAGTTCATCCTGAATGACTCATGATTGTAACATGAATGTGTATCATGAATGTCGACTTGTCATTTTGGGAAGGTCGATATGTTTCAAATGAGTCTTGACTTGTGTCGATGTTGTCTTGATGACTATGTTGTGTCGATCATGTTTTTCGACTTGTGTTTAGTCGATGGTATTTGTTGGCTTGTAAGTCGATTTTGAGTACACCAAGATGCAAGAAAACGCCATGTGCTTTGATGAAGTACAATATGCGACCGTTTTCTTTAAGAGCAAAAAGACTTTGTTGACATCATTTTCAGTCTTGTATAAATTTGTTTTCAAGATTGATGGTTTTCTTGGTTTGTGACAAGATGTTGCAGGAAAGTTTTTGCAGCCATTGTAGAGTGGATTGTTTTGACGCCAAAGAGTTCACAAGAGGGACTTGATTCTTAGTGGGAAGGTTGTTAGTCTTCCAAGCACAAAGATAACAGTGGGTCGGCAGCAGCCAGAGGATAGTGGTTGAGGGACATAGCCAGTTGCAATGCAAGGCATGTCAAGGTATCCAGGTGATTGTCAAAAAGACTTTTCAAGTAGAATCAGTTGATAGAACTTGGAAGCAAAAGAGTATTGAAGCTCAGACAAATAATCATAAGATTTTGTGGGTCCAAAATCCTTTCAGTGGGAAGGTGTGATCAGAATCTGGACCAGGGGTCAAAATTTTGCTCAAAAATCAAAGTTCTCGGAATTGCCTCAAAACGAACAGGTGCATAGCCCTCATCATCACGAACCCAATGCAACTCATTTGGGTTCAAACGAACGTCGAATGAATGAGATATCGCGTTCTGTTAGAATCATTAAATAGGCAAAAAAAATGTGCTGACTGTATAGTCCATACGGATGCTGACATGGAAGAGGTTGTACGATGATGTGGCACATTCGTACGCTAAGGTGGAAGTTGATGACATGACAATCATTGATTAGCAGATGTGGACGAATCCTATTGAGACACGTGGCGTCATTTTGGCAAATGGTATGGTGCCACGTGGCCCAGGCATGGGCTGCCACGTGGCACCCTGTTATTGGTTTGGTTGTTTAAAATATTATGGAGTCTGTGGGGATCGAACCTCGGACCTCCCCCACCGTGGAAAATTCTTGGCAAAGGCCGCCCAATCGACATGCCACCACTTGAGTCTTGTTATATATACCATTTTAATTATATTTAAATTTGAACATGTGTTGAGTTGGGGCGCATCCGGGCTGGGGCTTAGCCCCAGCCCCCAGTCGCATAAACCTTTCCATATGATCCAACTCTACACGGTTGCACGCGCATTTTTTAAACGATTAGCCCAACCATTTTCTCGACACTTGGTGCATCCACGTTTTAACACTTATCGTTTGCCCTTTGGTGGAAGCTTAGCCCTTTTTTTTGGCGCGGTCACATGGTGACCCATATGTCCATGATTTTGGTGGTTAGGGGATGGGCATGCCCTAACCATCCTACAATTCACCCGTTTTTTGGTTATGCACCCGGTGCTAGGTTTTAGCACGAGATTGAGTGCGTGAGCTAGGTTGGCCACACAGAGGTGCGTTTTGGCGAACCAGAGACAACAAGCTTGAAGGAGGAAAATGGCAGGAGGCCTATCTTCATTTTTTGGCCAAATGAGGTGCCAAAAAAGCCTAGCTAGGGGTTTTTGGACGTTCTAAATCCATTGGAACTATTTTCAAAGCCATTTGAAGACTTCTTTTGTAGTTTTTTCACCATTGAAGTTTCAGAGAGCTCTAGGGAGCTTGAAGCCCTCATTGATTGAGGCCATGTTCACATGAGCCCAAGTCTGTTTTCTATGACTGAATAGTCATGTTTGGCTAATTGTTATTCTTTGAACACATTGGGATAGGTTTCAGAGGCATTTGAGGACTTTTACAGGTGTTTTTTCCACAAGGAAGCTCAGGGAAGCTTAAGGCCACATGTAGAAGAGGTCATGCCCGGATGAGCCATGATCCGTTTTCAGAGTTCTATTAGTCATTTCTAGGGTTTTTATGTATTCTGAACCCAATGGTACAGTTAGTATTTCCATTGGAGTTGAGTAGCAGCTTGTAACAAAATCTTTGACAAACTAATCCCAGAGAGCCTAGTCCATTGATGGAGGCTCAAGGAGATGTAGCCCAGTTGGGGGTGAACTCCTTTATCATCTTGTTATTGTTGTGAGTTTGATGGTTTATTTGCTGCAAATTGTGTTTGCTGTGAATTTATTTAAAACACATATTTAACCATTTTAAAAGAAAATTTCCTCACACATGAACATTTAAAAGAAGATGCATAAACTTGGCACATAATTTATCTTGCATAACTAAGACATTGAGAAAGGTCCTAAAAGTTTATTTTAATGAAGTAGAGGGTGCTTGCATAGCATAACAAGTCAGCCCCCTATTTTCAGATCATGTATGTTAAATGATGTTTGTTAGATGTGTGTGATGATGATGCTAGACAATGCTTGTGTTTTGTTAGATGTGATCACAATGATGATGCCTTATTAGATTATTAGATTTGTGTGTTAGCTCATTAATGACTTTTATACATGTGCTAGAGGTATATATAATTAGATGATGTTAGCAAATTTAAATGTGTATTTTAGATGATGTTTATGTTTGTTAGATGGTTATCATCGTGATGTTTATTTTTATTAAATAATCTGTATTATAGATTATGTATTGGTGAACTTATATCAAAATTATATATATGAAACATAAAGACTTAATTTAAATAAAAAAATGCAAAGATATTTTTATAAATTACAAAGTTCAATATGGTTGAAACTATAATTAAAAAATTGCAATAAACATTTTTCTATTGCATAGATTGTTCATACATATTCATTTTAACTAAATTATTTTTCAAAAAACAAATACATATGAATAAATGTTATTTTCCATTGTACTATTTACTCTTTTTTAATAGACTCTTCTACACTAAAAATTGTTAGTATAAAAAGTTATGATCTCCAATGATAAGCATTCTATTGGCCCTAATTTTATGGATGCAAATCTTCCTATTTTTATTTTTGTCATTATTTTGTAAGTTGATTGTTATCAAAATTTTAAATTACTTCATTAATTGTGGTTTTAGTCAACATTGGGGGGCATACTTTAAATAATTCCAAAAACAATGATAAAAGTATGTAAACTAACAAACAATTTAGTTAAAAACCAAATTATCACAAAAATCAAATTTAAATAACATCATATAGTACTTGGATTGTTATGAAAAACATCACGCTTCATTACGTTGAAGGCGTTCCTTAAGGGGAGGTTCATTTCAATATTTTTGTCGTCTATCCACCACCAATCAAACATAGACATGTGATCTCCATCCATTGGTTTGTATTTATACAATATTATCTTCATGTGTCTTCTCTTCACCGACTCCAAACTACGAGTACTATAGTGGTGGCTTCCAATTTCTTCTTCATCCCAATTTTCTCTTTGCTTCCACTTTTAGGAGGTTTAGTTTACCTCGACTTCCAACTTGATTGCAACTTTCAGGTGATTCTGTTGAATGCCTCTGTAATGGAACTTGATATTGTCCGACCCTTGCTTATGCTTACACTTGTGCTTCATGGAGGGAAGTACAATTTGGGTATTGTCGCATCCACCTTTATCTTAGGCAACCACAAACCATCGTCCTTCTCGATTTTCATTTTTCATAGTTTTCGATTGCCTGAAATAATAAATCTACTAATTTTTCCTCTGATGTGCCTCCACTACTACTTTTCCTCTAGATGAATTTAAACTCCAAGTAAAGGACATATGCTTCCTTCCTCCCTTGGGACCATGGATGGTAAGATCAATAGATGTGTTTTGTGAAGATATGAGGTCGACACCATAGTGAAGGGTGAGTTGGAGGTGATTTCTACCCTGGACTTGGCCAAGAAGCAATGATACCTCTTCACGATCATTGTAATAGCGAGCATGGGCATTAGTATATTTGGAGAGGAATCCCTCGAAATATTAATGTAGGTTGTTCCCATTGACTCGATATATCACGAATACCTCTCACAACAATGGATACTACTAGGATGGTTTATCTTCGATCATTCCAGGAACAACCTTTCACCTTGTGAATAGAGGCAAGATTTATTTTATTTGTTGCATATTTTCTAGCATTAATATTAGCACACTTCATGGAATTACAACACTAGTGACTGCATTTATAGTTCTCCTTTGTAAAAAATGATACCTCTTCCTATATCGTTCCAACCTACTTACTTGTAATAGCGATTGGATAAAATAAATTATTCCTAAGATTGTGAGATTGCTAATCTGTCTCATGATAGCATGGGTTATGGATATTTGGCAAGCCAAGGTTTAGTTGTTTGCTGATGTAAAGTGGTAAGGGTTTGAGTCTAGGGCTATTTCCTCTACATGGGTATGATGAATTCCATGTAGACTTTTCCAGCGTGATAGAAGAGAAAAACATAATGCCATGACCAATAGGTGGAATGTAAAATCATGATCTATGTTGCTTGCATGAACATCAAGTCATGGAACATGTTGCATAATATACAAAGATAAATAATACCAACTTTGGATTTAGAAGCATTCGTTGTCGAAGCGTACAATGCTGATGAAGATACTTGCTACATGAGTTTTTCTTAGTGATGTATTTCAGGTTCCTTATAGCTACAGAAGAGATGGGTCTTTACGATTCAACACCTAAATTTGGATTACCTTCGAATGATGTTGAATAAAGAACTTATATAAATAGGAGATCTGGAATATTTCATAGATAGGGTATGTATCCAACAATGGATGTGATTTTTAGTTTATGAATTGAATTGGCAGAATTCTTCCAAATCTATTTGCATTTAATGATTTTTGTTCCTAGCTAAGTAGGGTTTCTATGACACAGTATTTCCCGAGTTTTGTATAATTCT
This sequence comes from Picea engelmannii, assembly GCA_009831015.1. Taxonomy (NCBI): domain Eukaryota; kingdom Viridiplantae; phylum Streptophyta; class Pinopsida; order Pinales; family Pinaceae; genus Picea; species Picea engelmannii. Next base: position 616,970 of record ML779806.1, read on the forward strand.
TACGAAAGGGGTAAAATTTTCCTCTATACAAGTGTCAATTTTGAAGCAAAAAGTGGTAAAAGTTGAGTAGACATAAAGTTAAAATTGATTTTTATCTGCTCTAAATTTTGTAGAGTAAAGTTTAAAAGTTAGTTGTCTGGTAAAACCATTATATCATACTTACAAGGTAGGTTGTTTGATATGTTGTTCCTTATGGATAATGAATCGCATTGTAATAAATTACTATTAAGGTCCATTCATGGATATGTTGTTCCTATTTTAAAATAATATTATTTGTGAGGGACAATTTCATTCAATAGCTAATAATATTAAAACATCTCTATATATGATTAAAAAATATCATTAATGTTAGAATAACTTACAAATTTCATTAATGTTGAATAATTTATAAAGTTATAATTTACATAATTTAAATTACAAAGCATCACGAGCATCTAAACTTTATTAGCAATCCACAAACCTCATATTTTATTTTATAAAAGAGTTTTAGGAATTTGGGAATGTAGAAAATATTGCAAAAATGGGATGCCCTTTTGTTCCATGAGCATAACCA
>ML779806.1:627895-641290 GCA_009831015.1 Picea engelmannii
ACCCATTTATTATATCTAACTACCATAGTGGGCCTTATTTAATAATATAGTGGACCTAGTCCACCTTACATTGAATGACCTCCACTATTATCACTATGGGCCCTCTGGCCCCCCCCACTACCTCTCTAGCTACCTTACAGATTTTGTGGACAAGAATGAAACTATACATGATTTTCCTTCTTTCGACGTACCCAAATTTCTCCTTGGAAATGATGAAGGGGAGGATTCTCTTGAGTCTTAGAGCTATGACCTTGGAGATGATTTTGTAGATCACATTGTAGAGTTCTATGGGTCTGAAATTATTTGGATTTGTTACTCTCTCTTCTTTGGGTATTAGAGTGAGGAAGGTAGCATTGAGTGCTGGGAGAACTTTACCTGAGATGCGTGATTCTTCCACCATATGCCACACTTCGTCCCTTAACATTGGCCAACAAGAGTGGAAGAAGTTTGTTGTGAAGCCATCTGGTCCTAGAGATTTTCCTATGGGTTAGTCCTGGATAGTCTGATCCACTTTTTCCTGTGTTATGGGTGTCATGAGGGATTCATTCTACTCCTGGGTGATTAGAGTTGGGATGTTTTGGTTCACCCTCTCTATTGTTGAGGTGCGTTCCACATGGGGTTCTAAGAGGAGATTCTTGTAGAAGCCTGATAACTCGTGCGGTATTTCCTGATGAGTTAACAGGGTGGTGCTCTGCGAGTCTTCCATCTTTGTGATACAGTTGATGAAGCATATGTGGATCATGGAACGGTGGAATAATTTGGTGCTTTTCTCTCCCTCTTTGAGCCATTGAACCCGATATTTCTGTCTCCAAATAATTTCTTCATGCTTATATCTTTCTTCCAATTGCCTTTTAATATTCTTCTCCTCCTATTGTTGAGTTATTGTGTGCCCGATGTGAATGATTTTCTCCTGAAGGTCCTCTATTGTTTTTTCCATCAATTTCCTTTCCTGGAAGATATTCCCGAAAACTTCTTTGTTCCATTTACGCACCTGTTGTTTGAAGTGTTTTATCTTTTTTTGGAAGCAATACATTTTGGTGCCCTTCTAGATTTCTGTCACGCTCCACCAATGTCGAGCTAGCTCTTGGAAGTCCAGGTGGGAGAGCCATAATTTCTCAAATTTGAAGGGTTTAAGATTGGGGGTGGCTATTGTATCAACCCAGAGCTGAATGGGCCAGTGGTCCAAGCCCGCCTTCGGAAGGATGTTGGATTCTACCAATGGGATTTCCAAAAGGAGAGTTTCCAAGATAAGGAAATGGTGTATCCTGCAGGCTATTTGTTGGTGCCCTGATCACTTGTTGGTCCAGGTATAGGTTCCATTTCCACTCTCTATGTCAACCAATTTGGGTGATCTATGAGTTCCTGGAATTTTAAGCTGTCTTGTTCCAGGCGTTCCCCCCCCCCTCTTTTCTCCTCCAACGTGAGAATAATATTGAAGTATCCACCGATTATCCATCGTTTACGCTCAACTAGAGTGCCTAGGTAAGACAGACTCTAAATAAAGAGATATTTGTCTTGGTTGTTATGCGGTCCATAGGCATTGGTAATCATTCCATCCTTATCCGAACCAATGGCTCGGTAGTGAGTTGTGAAAATTCTTGGAGTAGAGAATCCTTGGTCGAGGATAACTATGGCAAAGTTCCAAAGGATGGAAAGGTCCCCTATGACGCCTTTTGAATCTGAGTGATAGGATTCTCAGTTGAACCAACATATTTTAAGTGTGTCTTTTGTTGTTTTCCCTGTGCATTTTGTTTCTTATAACATGAGAATATCATGGTCTTCCGTCTTGATGCAGTTTTGAAGAATCCTTTGTTTGGATATCCCATTTAGGCCTCTGATTTTCCAGGTGAGGATATTCATTATTAACAATTTGGTGGGTGGTAAAATGAGCTCTCTGAGAGCCTTTGTATCTGTCTCGAGTTGATCATATAATTTCCTACCTCTTTTATTAGTTGGTGCGGCAATTTTATTCCCCATATTTTGTTTTCCTTTGGGTGTCTTCTTGGTTCTGGGTTTGGGTCCAAACTGATGTCGAGTCTTGAGGTAGCTCCGGCTGATGAGCCTAGAAATATCTTGTGGACTTTTTTGAGCTGGTCTTCTGGTATGGTTTGTAGATATTTCTTGTTGAGTGCCTCTTCTATCCTGTCTAACTCAATTTCAGCTAGGTCTTGCTCATCCATTTCCATGATTGCGTCTTCTTCTCTTTCTGGTTCTTTCCCTAAGTCTGGAAAATCTTGTGGGTCTTCTTGGTTACCTTGCATCGGGTGCACCTATGGCTGTTGATCTTCCTTGCTATTGTTGTGATCTTTTTCCAACACTTTGTGTGGGTTCTCCACCTCATCTGCCTCTGGGAGGTGGCTAAGGGATTCAAAAGAGTTGGTTTTGGGGTTCTTTCTTCCATTGTTGGTGGTGGGTTTCTTCTGTGTTTGTATTCTGTGATTATGAACCTAGGTGAATCCCTCCTTTGGTTTCTCTTCATCTTCCGTCTTGGGGGAGGAATTTAGGGGGAAATCTCTGAATAGGTTCCCATGTTCATGAAACTTCTGATATCTGAAGGGAATGTGTTCATAGTCTATGGTTTGGGCCCATCCCTTGTCCTAGTATTCTAAGGTTACTGTGCCTGGAAAATCTTTGGACATGTTCATATAGAAACATATTCTTGCATAAGAGGTGTATTTTCTCTGTTTGGTGGCTTCTGAATACTTGACATGTTTGCCCATGTGTTGGGGCTCAGAAATGTCCTATTCTCGTCCACCTTTACCTTCATCATTCTTCACATTTAATCGCCCCATTAACCTTTCACGATATCATTTCCATAAATATACTTGGGTTTCACCTTATTGTTCTCCACTTTATTCATTTTAGTATTTAAAAGGAATTTGTGATTAAATGTTAGAAAATCAACATGTTTTCATATATATCTCAAATATGTGTGAGCTTTGTAATGTGTAGGAATATGTGAAGGATTAATTCAAAGAACTTCTTGAATACTTCCTCCACCATTTCAATATTGAGGAGATAATTCAAGCCAATTCCAAGGAGAATATCCTGGAGATTTGGTTGGAATATCTTATCTAAGATATACGAGAGATATGTGTGAGGATTTAAAGGGATTATATTTTGTAATAATGGAAAATAGGTTGAGAGAATAGTGGATCTGTAATAATGAGATGGTTATCTTATCTTCCAGGTCAAAGATGTAATATGGAAGGCAAATCTAGGCTGGAAAACACCCGAAATTTTGATGCCTCCGATTTTTTTAGCTATCTACAAGCTGTCAATATGTACAAAGCTTTTGATAGCCACCTCTTTCAAGTGCTGAAATCACGATTTGGATCTCCATCTCATCCTCATGCAGAGCACATAGGATTTTTGTGGGAAATTGGGGGTTATGTTGTTATTTATCGTCCCACCGTGCACATTATGATTAACGTGTTTTTGCAGGCATTGTATTACTGGATCAATTGTTGTGTATGCTCTAATTATTCATGATTATGCAGAAAAACAATTAAAATCACTAGAGCAACTTGACTAATTTCTTGGGTAAATTTGACAAGCAACATATTAAATATTCCAGGACTTTAGTGACAATTCTCAGCCACTGGTTATTATGCAAATTAGATACATCTAAGACAACTAAGTATGCAAGGGAAACAGGTATAAAAACACAGTCTATTTCTTTTATTTGTTGCATTTGCACTTATTTCTACATAATATGTTTTTCGCAAATCTCACGGTTTTTATGCAAGATTAGTGCTAAAGCTTTTTCAGGTTCAAAGACAAACAAATTTTATGACAAAGTTTTCAAAACAACATGTTTGCTAGACAACTTGAAGGAGTTGTTACTAAACATAAGTTGTTACACATCATGACGTTTGTTGTTACACAACGACAGCTTGCTGATACGCAGAAGCAATTTGTTGATACACCATGCTGCGATACCCATACTTCCGCATTTTTCCCAATTTCATGTTGTAACTCTCCCCATTTCTCCGTCAAAGATGATTAGTCACCTAGTGTTAAATCCATCTTCCACTGCCTTAACTTTCATGACTTCACACATGCCTATCTTTTTGAATTGCATACATTCCTTTATCTTTTTCAGTACTTTTTGTTGCCTTTCCAATTTCCCTTCTGAATAAAACAAACCCTCTTTCCATGATTACATTGCCTTGTTTTCCTTGCCCTGCTGATCCACACTGCTTGACCATGAGTTCTTTCCATTTATAGTCCTACCAAATATTTTTGTACAAACTCACGTTGAATGATGTGGGATTCCTTAAGGCCCACCTTTCAACAAGTCTTGCCCCATCAACCTCAACACCTTATCTGGGATATAGACTAGAGTTCCTTTTTGAGTACCTGGAGGCTTGCATGCCTTAATGGAAAGTTCTCTTGCTGACAATTATGGGAATACCTCAACGTCCCATGATCGTCAAATCTTACAAGTGGCTCGACATCAACTCGTTTATTCGCACTTCGCCAAATGTACTCAGGTACCTTGGCACTCATTGACATCAATGATGAGTTGCCTCGCATTGGTTAAAGACATTCATCATTGGTCGGTAATCCAATGAATTCTCTTCATGCTCGACACCGACACATCCATTCGCATGATTAGAATTGTACCATCATATTTCGCAGCGGGTGAAGGCTATCTACTTGTCATGACTCTATCAACAGTTACAGCAACATGACTATCGCTATCTGAGAGTACTACAGTTCCACTTTCACACTTTCTCTTTTCCATGATTCATTCAACAACAGTTCAGATCCCTCCACTTCACATTCTCTGATCCCGCCGACAGCAGTCGCAGCGACAACAGTCATCACTTTTCACATGATCTTGTAGTAGTGACATCTTCCATGCTCTAGCAGTCGCATCAGTCATATTCCTATTGCGTAGTTCATCAACATTTTGGGTAAGTGGAGGTATGTTATTTTCTAAACTTTAATCATGTAATTCCTCAACTGCTAGCAATGAATAGTTTGGAAAACTCCCTCATTCAGTTCCCTTTCCTCTTTCACTTCTACGACTTATGCCACATTGCATGAGGACATGCAACAAGTTCAGTTGGGGGGTAGGGGACATTATTCACTATCATCACTTCACTTTTCCACTACCATCATTCCATTTTTTGTCTCATTTACCATTTATGAACATTTCTTTTCCAACGACTATGTTGCACTTTACTTCATAAGCACTGATATACATATTGGCATGATTCACACATATACAAAAACAAAAAAAGGGGTTTTCTTATACTCAGTGATGTTTTCCTTATGCACATTGATAGCATACATTTTCCATTAAAAATATGGGCAAATTATTATCATAACAACAAGAGAACAAGTAACGAAATGAATGTTGTTAACACAAGAACCAACATTCTTTATATTCATGGTTGCCACACAAGAAACAACCATACGAAAAATGTCAGTTGTTACTCATGTAAATCCCATCCTGGAAAACATTCATTATCATCACTCAAATCCAACATTCAAATGTCAAAATTTCTTGAGAAGATCCATGCATGGTTGCATGAGGACATGCAACAAGTTAAGTTGGGGGGTATGTTGGGGATCAGAAATGTCCTATTCTCATCCACCTTTCCCTTCATCATTCTTCACATTTCATTGCCCCATTAACCTGTCACGATATCATTTCCATAAATATACTTGGGTTTCACCTTATTGTTCTCCACATTATTTGTTTTAGTATTTAAAAGGAATTTGTGATTAAATGTTAGAAAATCAACATGTTTTCATATATATCTCAAATATGTGTGAGCTTTGTAATGTGTAGGAATATGTGAAGGATTAATTCAAAGAACTTCTCGAATACTTCCTCCACCATTTCAATATTGAGGAGATAATTCAAGCCCATTCCAAGGAGAATATCATGGAGATTTGGTTGGAATATCTTATCTAAGATATATGAGAGATATGTGTGAGGATTTAAAGAGATATAATTTTGTAATAATGGAAAATAGGTTGAGAGAATAGTGGATCTGTAATAATGAGATGGTTATCTTATATTCAAGGCTCTATAGTATAAAAGAGAGTGCTCTCTCTTCATGAGAATTCAATTAGATTATTCAAGTAGAAGAGGAGTTAGATTATGTAATTAGAATCAAAGTAGTCATTAGGATTCAAAAGAGAAAATGATTCTAGCTTTGATTCATGGTTTTGGTTTTCATGCTTTCATTATTCTTTTATGAAGATTGATTTGATTATTGAATGTAAGATTGCTTCATAGATGAGCGCTCTCATGTGTTGTTGTGCCATTTAACTCTTCACTTGTTGTATCTGCTTTTCCTTCATGTAGTTCTCCATTTCTAGATTAATTTCCTTTATGCAATTTCCCATTCTTAGAGTAATTTCATTTACGCAACTAGATTAATGATTCAATCTCAGTCGTGTGTTAGATTAATGATTCTATTTCAGTCGGGTGTTAGATTAATGATTCAATTTCAGTCATAGCTTAAACATTAGATTAGATTAGTCTCACTTCAATCTTGCATATACTTTGCGCGTGCTTCGTCAGTTTACGACCCCCGGGTTGACAAATTAGATAAGTTGGGAAAATACTACAATGAAATTAATTCAACATCAGTTCGGCCCAATGTAACGATTGTTGTTCCTTTTGCAAGTCATGTTGTTCCTTTGAATAGACCAACTGTTGTTCCCTTTACGATTGTTGTTCCTTTACAGGTGTTGCATCTCTAGAGGCTAGGTACTGAAAACGGAAGATAAGAACCTACGTAGGCGACAAGTAAAACGCTTGTGCCAGCGCCTACCTTTGTTTGATGCATAGAGGTTGTTTTTAGGACATCTTTAGAGGCCAACATTTTGGTGTCGTTTCCAGAGAAGCACAATGGATTGAGGTATTAGTTTCTTTTTCATTTCAATTCATGCAAGCGTGATTAGACACGATCCTAACTCTGAGGTGACATATGGGTAAGGACATGTAGGGTAGTTTAAATTTCAATTTCTGCAAGATTAGTTTCAATTTCTGCAAGTTAGTGTAAATTTCAATTTCCGCAAGATTAGTTCAAATTTTTGTAAGTGTGATCTACATGTGTTGGTTCTAGGGGTCTTAATAGCTACTTGAATGGAGACTACTCATGTTCTCCCTGACCAACTATCAGGAACGTTTTAATTTCCACAACTATGAAGAGTAATTTTTTTTGTTTTAGCAAGAGTGTTTTTAAAGTTTTTCATTTTGATTTGGGTGTTGTAAGAATCCTTCTTTTTAACATGATTTAACAATGAGTGTCATCTTGGAACTACTCACTCATATCCTGGCAGACGTTGGGACCTCCTCTTCCTTGGAAGGGGAGATCTTGACAAGGATCCAAGATTCAAATACTCCTCTAGAAACAATTGAAGATTCAACATCTGAAGAATCCCACATATCCAATGACAAACAATCATTCGAACATGAAATCGAGGAAGATGAAGAGGAGTTACAGCATGATCTGAGTGAGGAAAATCGTGCCTACGAAAGCCTTATTGAACAATGGTTCCAGGTAACTACTCAATTAGATTAGTCTTTTTGTTTTTACTTAGTTAGTTTTCCGTTACAACGACTAGATTCATTTCCTCTCATATATTTTCACTTTTCATTCAATAAATTGCCACTGAACATATTGTTGTTACTACTATGTGAATGGCTACACTGGAAGTTTAATTACACGTAACTAATTTTTAATTCTAATTAACATAAAGTAGGTAGATTTTTCAGTTTTTTTTTCACCTAGAATAAGTATGCTGTCCTCCGCACTTCATGCGATTGCGAGGATCAAAAAATAGGGATGATTTAGATTAATTTCAGGAAAAAAGAAATTAATGGTGCAATATGCATAATCGATTTTATGGTTAATTTGCAAATCATTTTTGCTCCATTTGCTAAAAAAACATTTTTGTAAGTTGAAGTTTTGAGTGTTTCTATGACGAAACAGTGGATGCAACTGTCCTTACATGCTGAAACAATGATTCTGAGCCGAAACAGATGGCTGACACTGTGTGTCTCGCTTATTGAATTGCATTTTCTTTCCTTCATAAACCTACAAATCACCTTGAACTCAGACCTGCAAATAAAACACAACCAAACATTAGAACTGGTATGCGAATCATGCGAATGATCTTTTGCACTCGTACAAACTGAAACTGTAAATACCATGCTGAAACAGTGACATTTTTTCTATAACAGTGGTTGAACCGTCCCACGATTGAACTGTGTCTTCCTGGTTTGGTTTATTTCTAGTTTTGATTTGCATCAATGCTGCCTCCTCCGTCTTTATCCTGTAACCTAGAAATTAACTCTGCAACAGTAAAACAATATGATCATGATAATTTAAGTCTTCACATTGTATATCTACGTGTTTAAGGTGCATTGTGCTCAGGCCAAGAGTAGAAGTAAATAATAATTAATCTGAAAATGTGAATGGGATTGACTGAATTGTGGCCACGCTTAAACCTGTAGCGATACCATATCTAGCCTTCACCTTTTGAACTCTGCAATTAGAACTTGGAATAAGACATGCATAATTTTCTCCCAATAGCCAAAGCATAAGAAACGTGTGTCACTTAAAGAGATACTGCACATACAGAGATAGAGTGTCCACTGCTTAATGAATTTATTATAAATCGATGAACTTCTTCTTCCATCGACGGGCCAAGGATTCACGTAAATACCTATTCTGTAATGGTTAGGCTTCAATCTGAAATCTAGGTATTTGCCCCACATGGTATTCCGAACCACAGACAGTTCTGGAGTAAATATTTTGTGTGAGGAATATAAGGCAATGGATTTATTGCATATCTCTTTTGGCCATTACTAAAGAAAGAAACGAGATACTAGCAGAAGGGTTAGGGCCACGCATAAGATTCTAGCTGATATCTCGGCAATAACATTGAGAGAGTGGAATTAATCTTGCTCAATGACAAACGTGCCAAGATTTATCATTATCAGCGCAGATCTTCAGGATCTCGATTTTTCATTATCATCTGTGTCATCTATAGATCTTGCACTCACCTCAGTATCTTACATGTTGAATTTTTGAGTGTTGTTTTGTGCTTGATGAGATACGTGAATCCTCATGGAACAATTGATTGTGTAAATTCACGTCATGATCGACACCTTTCATTAATCTTCGCAATAAAAGTAGTCGGTCTCGCCTTGTGGTCGGGTGTATCCCATACAAAAAACGAACTTATGCTTTGAGTCAAATTGAATGCCTGGTGAAAGTCTAAACCGATTTTTTTTGCTTCTTTTTGCTTGTTGGAATGCATTTTGATAGAGAGAGCCTGCATTTTATTTATCCCCATCATTTCTATGCGCAATTGAGAAGAGGAAACTATTAAATTTTATCATTATTTAGATATTGGGGTTGTTATGATTACTGGAGGTTAGTCCATTGAAGAGAAAAGAGTCAGATTGCGCCAGGGACATGAAATTGTAATATCGATACCTGGGCGACTGCTTGACTATCTTGAAAGAAAATATGTTGTAGAGAATCAATGTAACTTGTTGTTCTGGACGAAGCAGATCACATGATTAACGCAGGTTTTGAGCTACAAGTTCATTGAACTTTTTCAAAACAAATATTCGAAATGTTGTGGGTTTACCATTATCGTTCTCGACCGTTTGGAGCCAACATGACAACCATCTAATACTTTCCTTGGCTCCTAGCATGCGACCGCAAGTGACACCCTTTTTGCTTGTCTTCACCGGTTTACTACAATTGACATGAATATCAAAAGGTCATGAACTCTCCATAATAAAACATTTTAAAGTGATGAATACATGGGAAAAGTTTATTGAGAACCACTGTTAAAGAAATGGAGAAAATCTAAAGATTCGTGCCATAGATGAGTATTTCAGAAAAAAATTATATAGCAGAGATTATTATTTTTATGACTTTGAAATTCAAGGTCAACCTGCGCGTACAGTTGGTTGGCGAGACCCTGGTTTCATACACATGAGTATCTTGAAGGATTTATGGCAAACCACCAAATACTACTACAAGATTGGACATAGGCTAGTCAACGGGTCATATATTTGGGGGCAACTGAATTATTTTAAAGCATCTCGATATCCTGGTCAAGATTCCTTGCAACATGTAATCATTTTTGGTGACATGGGGAAAACAGAGCGTGACGGTTCTAATGCATATAGCAACTACCAACCAGGCACTCTAAATACTATCGATCGCCTCATAGAGGACTTGGAAAATATAGACATAGTGTTTCATCTTGGAGATCTATCTTACGCAAATGGCTGCCTGTCACAATGGGATCAGTTCACATCATAAGTGGAGCCCATTGCTTCACATGTTCCATACATGGTAACCAGTGGAAACCACGAGCGTGATTCGCCTAATTCAAGTTCATTTTATAAGAACATAGATTCATGTGGAGAATGTGGTGTACCAGATAAAACCACATTTCATTTGCCAACAACTAATGATGCTAAGATATGGTATTCCATCGACTATGGTATGTTCCATTTTGTATTGCAGATTCAGAACTTGATTGGCAAGAAGGATCAGAACAATATTAATCTATTGCATATGATTATTTGAGATCTAATACGTTACAACATTGTCCCTGCAGTTTTGGTCTTGGATATTTCTCTAAGACAGTGCTTCTGTCGCTCTCATTTATTTTTTTCTGCATATAAGACAAAGGAGTCCGGAAAGAGTGTTTTAGTTAACCAATTCTAGGTCAAAGATGTAATATGGAAGGAAAATCTAGGCTGGAAAACACCCAAAATTTTGATGCCTCCGATTTTTTTAGCTATATACGAGTCGTCGATATGTACAAAGATTTTGATAGCCACCTCTTTCAAGTGCCGAAATCACGATTTGGATCTCCATCTCATCCTCACGTAGAGCACATAGGATTTTTGTGGGAAATTGGGGGTTATGTTGTCATTTATCGTACCACCATGCACATTATGATTAACGTGTTTTTGCAGGCATTGTATTATTGGATCAACTGTTGTGTATGCTCTAATTATTCATGATTATGTAGAAAAACAATTAAAATCACTAGAGCAGCTTAACTAATTTCTTGGGTAAATTTGACAAGAAGCATATTAAATATTCCAAGACTTTAGTGACAATTCTCAGCCACTGGTTATTATGCAAATTAGATACATCTAAGACAACTAAGTATGCAAAGGAAACAGGTATAAAAACACAGTCTATTTCTTTGATTTGTTGCATTTGCACTTATTTCTACATAATATGTTTTTCGCAAATCTCACGGTTTTTATGCAAGATTAGTGCTAAAGATTTTTCAGGTTCAAAGACAAACAAATTTTATGACGAAGTTTTCAAAACAACATGTTTGCTAGACAACTTGAAGGAGTTGTTACTAAATAGAAGTTGTTACACATCATGACGTGTGTTGTCACACAACGACAGCTTGCTGATACGCAGAAGCAATTTGTTGATACACCATGTTGCGATACCCATACTTCCACATTTTTCCAAATTTCATGTTGTAACTCTCCCCATTTCTCCGTCAAAGATGATTAGTCACCTAGTGTTGAAGCCATCTTCCACTGCCTTAACTTTCATGACTTCACACATGCCAATCTTTTTGAATTGCATACATTCCTTTAGCTTATTCAGTACTTTTTGTTGCCTTTCCAGTTTTCCTTCTGAATAAAACAAACCCTCTTTCCATGATTACATTACTTTGTTTTCCTTGTCCTGCTGATCCACACTGCTTGACTGTGAGTTCTTTCCATCTATAGTCCTACCAAATATTTTTGTACAAACTTGCGTTGAATGATGTGGGATTCCTTAAGGCCCACCTTTCAACAAGTCTTGCCCCATCGACCTCAACACCTTATATGGGATATAGACTAGAGTTCCTTTTTGAGTACCTGGAGGCTTGCATGCCTTAATGGAAAGTTCTCTCACTGACAATCATGGGAATACCTCAACATCCCATGATCGTCAAATCTTACAAGCGGCTCGACATCAACTCGTTTATTCGCACTTCGCCAAATGTACTCAGGTACCTTGGCACTCATTGACATCAATGATCAGTTGCCTCACATTGGTTAATGACATTCATCATTGGTCGGTAATCCAATGACTTCTCTTCATGCTCGACACCGATGCATCCATTCGCATGATTAGAATTGTACCATCAGGTTTCACAGCGGGTGAAGGCTATCTACTTTTCATGACTCTATCAACAGTTACAGCAACATGACTACCGCTATCTCAGAGTACTACGGTTCCACTTTCACACTTTCTCTTTTCCATGATTCATTCAACAACAGTTCAGATCCCTCCACTTCACATTCTCTGATCCCGCCGACAGCAGTCGCAGCGACAACAGTCATCACTTTTCACATGATCTTGCAGCAGTGACATATTCCATGCTCTAGCAGTCGCATCAGTCATATTCCTATTGCATAGTTCATCAACATTTTGGGTAAGTGGAGGTATGTTATTTTCTAAACTTTAATCATGTAATTCCTCAACTGCTAGCTATGAATAGTTTGGAAAACTCCCTCATTCAGTTCCCTTTCCTCTTTCACTTCTACGACTTATGCCACATTGCATGAGGACATGCAACAAGTTCAGTTGGGGGGTAGGGGACATTATTCACTATCATCACTTCCCTTTTCCACTACCATCATTCCATTTTTCGTCTCATTTACCATTTATGAACATTTCTTTTCCAACGACTATGTTGCACTTTACTTCATAAGCACTGATATACATATTGGCATGATTCACACATATACAAAAACAAAAAAAGGGGCTTTCTTATACTCAGTGATGTTTTCCTTATGCACATTGATAGCATACATTTTCCAATAAAAATATGGGCAAATTATTATCATAACAGCAAGAGAACAAGTAACGAAATGAATGTTGTTAACACAAGAACCAACATTCTTTATATTCATGGTTGTCACACAAGAACCAACCATACGAAAAATGTCAGTTGTTACTCATGTAAATCCCATCCTGGAAAACATTCATTATCATCACTCAAAGCCAACATTCAGATGCCAACTTTTCTTGAGAAGATCCATGCATGGTTGCATGAGGACATGCAAAAAGTTAAGTTGGGGGGTATGTTGGGGCTCAGAAATGTCCTATTCTCATCCACCTTTCCCTTCATCATTCTTCACATTTCATCGCCCCATTAACATGTCACGATATCATTTCCATAAATATACTTGGGTTTCACCTTATTGTTCTCCACATTATTCGTTTTAGTATTTAAAAGGAATTTGTGATTAAATGTTAGAAAATCAACATGTTTTCATATATATCTCAAATATGTGTGAGCTTTGTAATGTGTAGGAATATGTGAAGGATTAATTCAAAGAACTTCTCGAATACTTCCTCCACC
>ML779806.1:641390-652911 GCA_009831015.1 Picea engelmannii
AAGGAGAATATCATGGAGATTTGGTTGGAATATCTTATCTAAGATATATGAGAGATATGTGTGAGGATTTAAAGGGATTATATTTTGTAATAATGGAAAATAGGTTGAGAGAATAGTGGATCTGTAATAATGAGATGGTTATCGTATCTTCAAGGCTTTATAGTATAAAAGAGAGTGATCTCTCTTCATGAGAATTCAATTAGATTATTCAAGTAGAAGAGGAGTTAGATTATGTAATTAGAATCAAAGTAGTCATTAGGATTCGAAAGAGAAAATGATTCTTAGCTTTGATTCATGGTTTTGGTTTTCATTCTTTCATTATTCTTTTATGAAGATTGATTTGATTATTGAATGTAAGATTGCTTCATAGATGAGCGCTCTCATGTGTTGTTGTGCCATTTAACTCTTCACTTGTTGTATATATGGATGATTAAATATTATAATGAAGCGATGCAAAATCTTATGATATAACAAATTAATCCAAACACCATATCCAAATGCACTACTCAAAATTTAATTTATATGAATACTATTATAAGATATATGTCAATTTTTTGATGAACAATGGAATTAAATAATAATAATAATTGCATTTTCACGGGTCGATGTTTCTAAATAGGGAAAATGAACATCGATTTTTTTAATGCTAAAAATCATCAGTGTTGTAATAAAATGTGCACCGGTGTTGTAAAACAATGAACCAACACCGATTGTAATATTATTTTAAGAACAACAATTATAATAATAAAAATAGGCCTTCCGGTGCGTTTAATTAAAATAGTGCACCGATGCTTCTGTATCAGACTTCCGCATCGGTGCATCTAAATTTCAAGCACCGGTCAGGTTTGTCTTGTAACGCATCGGTGCATGGTATCATAAATTTGATTGATGCATTGTTATTATTAAAGCATCGATGCATTATTATTTAGAAGAGAACTAATGCCCCAATATTTTTTTGACCACCCCCGTGCTTTCGGTGAAATGTAAGCATTGGTGCTTTAAGTTTGAGAACACACCATTTCATATACACGATGAAGCGCGTCGCCTAGAAAAACATCCACTAAAACCTCCGGTCGCCCATATTTTTTTAGTTATAACGAAGTTCCATTATAATGTCCACAAAAACATCCGCTACCAAAAATGGATGTTTTAGCAGAGGTTTTTTTGATAATTTTTGCCAATTTTGTAACACTATTCTTAAAAAGTAAGAATCCAATAAAATGGAAAAAAATGTTCGGTATGTGTTATATTATTTGCATGTGTTTGTGTGGGTGCATCAGATTCGAAAATGTGTTTGAAGATCCCAACTTCCTTTGTCCTTTGTGTCATGTGCATCGGGTGCTTTCCTGGGGGGGTCCCAGGGTGGGGTAGGATTGGTCCCCTGTGGTTACGCACAATGTTCAGGGCAACGGCCCAATTTGTTTTTTGGGCGGTTTTTTCTATTTTCACAGATTTCGCTATTTTTAGTGGTTTTCTAAATTAATCCCGGATTAAGTGATTAGGGTTTTGGTAGCAAAAGAATACCTAAAATATTGTATATATTGTATTGTGAATGGTGAAATTAATACAATGAAGAGTTGAAAGGTGCGACACCAAGGAAGGTTGGTTTTCTCCCAGTTAAGGGTTTCCAACGTAAATATTTGTGTACTGAGTGTATGAGCCATTGATTAATTTTTGTTTTTCTTAAGAATATGTATGCATTGCTTTACTTCACAGGTTTAAAACTTACATGTGGTATGAGAGCTCATTTTTGGCTTCAAGGGGACGCCTTTATTGTGGAGGGTTTGGTTCAATCTTGATAGATCAATTTTATCTTGGGTCTGTGATAAACCTGGGTTCAGTGGGAGATTTTTCAATGGTGATTTGAGTGTAGAAAGAGGAATGGCGAGCTCATCTAGAATCGAGATTGAGAAGTTCAACGGTAAAAACTTTGAGCTATGGAAGCTCAATATGGAGGACCTTCTTGTAGATAAAGAACAATGGATCACTGTGGATCTTGGTACACAACCTACTGGCACATATTCTACTGGAACACAGTCTACTGGTACACAATATTCTGATACAAAAACTACTAGTACACAACCTACTGGTATGTCGAAGGAAGATTGGAAGAAGTTGGATAGAAGATCAAGGAGTATTATTCGACTCTGCCTACCATATTCAGTGTTCTTGAATGTCTCGGGAGAATATACAACCAAGGAACTATGGGATAGGTTAGGGAATTTGTATCAATCAAAGTCCCTGGTAAACAAATTGTTTCTTCAAAAGAAGTTGTATCATCTTAGGATGGAAGATGGAGATTCTGTGAAAAAATATTTAAATGCCTTAAATACTCTGGTAAGTCAACTTGGATCTGTTAATATTACGATTGTAGAAGAAGATAAGTGTATTACTTTGTTATGTCCTTTTCTAGACTCTTGGGATAATGTGGTTGTAGCAATTGGTAGTACCACTCAATCTACATTGAAGTATGAGGATGTAGTTTCATCCTTGTTATCTGAAGAGATGAGGCGGAAAAGAATGGATGGTCAGAGCACAGATGATTTATTTGTAATAGGTCATACCCAAGACATGAATCCTGGTAAGTCTTCAGGGGGAAGATCTAAATCTAAAGGTAGATCTAAGTCTCCAGGAAAATCTTTGAGGAAATGTTGGAAGTGTGGTAAAGCAAGGCATTATAAGAAAGATTGCAAGTCTAAGAAGGTTGATAAACCAAAGGGATCTAATAATGCCTCTTCCACAAAGGAAAAAACCTCCACTGAAGAAGGGGGTGATGTTTATCTGACATCTACAGGTACACATGCAGACTGTGGTGTATGGTTGATTGACTCAAGTGCGTCATATCATATGACTCCTCACATGGATTGGTTCTGTGAATATGAAAAATACGATGGTGGTGATGTATTCCTAGGAGATGACTCGACAACAAAAATCATGGGACATAGAAGGGTTAAGTTGTTGCTAAACGATGGAAGGATTAGAACTCTCCTTGGTGTTCTACGCATTCCAAAACTAGCCAGGAGCCTAATATATGTAAGCAAGTTGGATAATGCAGGTGTGGATATTGTGTTGGGAAAGGGAACTTGCAAGATTGTACGAGGAGCAATGGTGTTGATTAGGGGAGTTCGATGTGGAACTATGTGCAAGTTGTTGGGAAGCACTTATACTAATGGGTGTAGCAGTTCTGTTTTCCCTAAGCAGAGAAATAATGAAGACAAGACCAATATTGTCCCTGGAAAGAAGACCATGTTGTGGAAACAAAGACTGGGGCATATTTGAGAAAAGGGCCTTCGAACACTACACGGTAAAGGTATCGGTTGAAGGTATGTCTAATATCACTCCGGATTTTGATTTCTATGAACATTTCATATATGGTAAACATAATCGAGTAAGATTCCCATATGGTGCTACAAGAGCAAAGGGGATCTTAGAGTTGATTCACAGTGATGTGTTTGGACCTCGTTCTAATTTTGCTTTATCTATTATTGATGATGATCCCAGAACTGTCAGGGAAGCAATGAATTTAGAGGATAGTAAACTCTCGAAGAAGGCCATGGTTGAAGAAGTGGATTCCTTGGATAATAATGAGGCATGGGATCTAGTTGAGTTTCCAACTTGAAGAAAATCTATTGGTAGCAAATGGTTGTTTAAGAAGAAGTTTAATGCAAAAGAAAAAATGGAGAAATACAAAGCTCGGTTAGTAGCAAAAGGTTATTCCCAGGTAGAAGGAATTGACTTTGGTTCGATTTTTTCTCCTGTTGCCAAGTTAACTTCTATTAGATTTATTTTATCTATTGTTGTTGCTTTTGATATTGAAGTGGAACATATGGATGTGAAGAAAACATTCCTACATGGGGATCTGGAAGAATAAATCTACATGAAGCAACCATAAGGCTTTGTAGTGAAGGGAAAGAAAGAGTTTTTCTGTAAGCTAAAGAAGTCACTATATGGTCTGGAGCAATCATCTAGGATGTGGTACCAAAAGTTTGATACATACATCCTTGGATTGTGATTTGTGAGAAGCAGAGTTGATCACTGTGTATATTCCAAGCAGGTCGGTAATCACTTCATTTATGTAGTGTTGTATGTTGATGACATGTTGCTGGTAGGAAATAACATGGATGTTATCAAGGAGGTGAAATCGCAGTTATCCTCCAAATTTTACATGAAGGATCTTGGTGCTACTAACTTCATTCTGGGAATGGAGATTAAAAGAGATCGTGCAAACATGAAACTCTGGTTGAATCAGAGAAAATATGTTGAGATGATATTGCAGAGATTTGAAATGCATGGAAGTAAACCATTCAAGGTTCCTATTCATATAGGTGTAAATTTATCTTCATATCAGTGTCTCAAGACACAACAAGAAGAAGAGGACACGTCCCATGTTCCGTATGCTAGTGCAGTTGGAATTTTGATGTATGAAATGGTCTGTACGAGACTAGAAATTGCACATGTAGTGGGAGTTTTGAGCATGTATATGTAAAAAACAAGGAGCATTGGACAACAACAAAGAGGGTCTTCAGGTATTTTCATGGCACTACCAGTTATGGATTGTGCTACCAAGGAAGACCAGGATTGGACAGAATGTTGGACATACATGGGTTTGTTGATTCAAAATCGGATGAAGATCTGAATCGCAGAATATATACAAGTGAGTATGTGTTTAAACTATTTGGAGGAGAAAAAGACAGGTTGTAGTGGCACTCTCAACTACATAAGTTGAATACATGGAAGCCACTCATGCAAGCAAGGAAGCAATATGGTTACAAAGATTGTGTTCATGTATTGGGTTGGTACAACAAGCAATGAGATTAGATTGTGACAGTTAAAGTGCAATATTCCTGGCAAAGAACCCTGCTTATCATTCAAAGACAAAGCATATTGATGTTGAATATCACTTTGTGAGAGACATGGTTGAAGAAAAGAAGGTGTTGTTGGAAAAGGTTGACACTTTGAAGAATGTTGTAGATTCATTGATAAAGTTTGTGAGCACATAGAAGTTCTCTTGGTGAAGAGTAGCAATGGGCATTGCTACCCTGGATTGTTGACTATGTAATCATGTGAACCCTTGTATGCAAAAAAAAACAACACGTGGGAGAATGTTGGGTATGTGTTGTATTCTTTACATGTGTGTGTGGGCGTGTCAAATTCGACAACTGTGTCTGACGATCCCAACTTCCTTCGTCCTTTGTGTCGTGTGCATCAGGTGCTTTCCTGGGGGTCCCAGGGGAACTAGGATCCCCCCCCCTTGTTTATGTGCAATGTTCATCTCTCAGCAGTAGGCCGGAGCCATCGGGGTTCAGAGCAGTGCCCCAATTTTTGTTTTTGGGTGGTTTTTTCTATTTTAGCGGATTTTACTATTTTTAGTTGTTTTCTAAATTAATCCCAAATTAAGGGATTAGGGTTTTGGTAGCTACAAAATACCTAAAATATTGTGTAGATTGTATTGTGAATGGTGAAATTAATACAATGAAGAGTTGAAAGGTGCGGCACCAAGGAAAGTTGGTTTTCTCTCGATTAAGGGTTTCCAGCGTAAATCTCTATGTACTGAGTGTATCAGCTATTGATTAATTTCTGTTTTTCTTAAGAATCTGTATGCATTTCTTTACTTCACAGGTTTAAAACTTACAAAAACACCTTACAAGAAATAATCAACTTAAAAAGTAAGAGTCCAATAAAATGGAAAAAACACCTTACAAGAAAGAAAATCTTTCTCATAGTCTAGTAATGGGAGAAAAAGGAAGTTGTGTATTATAAAAAGGGACACCTTATTATGCCATAGCATTCAAAATAAAGAAGTGCTCAATTCGATATTTAGATTCCATGTTTTAAATTATCTTCCTTATATCTCTCCAAACCTACCATTACTTTAGTTGGTAATATCTCATTGTGTAGTGGAAGGTTTAATACGGCATTGGATAACACAAAAAATAACCATGAATTGTATTTCCTTAATGGAGTAATCTAGAGAAATTTTAATGGATTTAGATTCATGCTAGTGAATCAATGGGTAATACACTAAAATATTGGCACATGTATCATCCATCATTGCAAGCCTATCAATCAAGAGAATCAAGAGCACTATGTATTTGAATATTTTGTGTAGAAAAATATATGTGCATACTCACACCATTTGAGCATGTGAAATATTATGTTGAGATACTGATTAATTCTAAATGAGTACAATATGAATTCTAAATCATGATCAAAACCCATTAATCATTATTTAGGCATATAGGAATTAACATAGAAAAACTATTGTCCAATAGTATGCTTGTTGAACAAAAAACTATTGTCGAACAATACACTTTCACCATAGTATAGCCATTAGATAGCAATGAAGGATCCAAAACACCTATACAATAGGAATTAATGAAACTTCAAAATGTGTCCAAAGAACCTGTCTAATAGTACACCTATTCCATTATACACTTGTCTATTGTAAAAAATATCCAAGTTGTGTTGATTTCATTGGGATGCCAATATTGAAAAAGGGTCCATTAGTAATCTTGAGATTCAACAATTCCTTGTTTCTCTTCAAAAGTGTATGTTAGATGTTATGGTCCATACATGGTATATCTCAAATATAGGAGGACCACAACTAAATCCATCCAAAATACGATTGGGGGGAGGAGTAGATTATTTTGGGTTGTTCACCAAATTCCTTATATGCGCAACAAATAATGTTTTCTTAATATTTTTTGCAAATGGGATTCATTTATGTAAATTTATTTTAGTGTTAGAGTTGGTTCAATATGCAAGTATCGTAGAGAAGGGTTGGTTGACCCTTCTCTATCTAGAGTTTAGACTTTTTAGGAATTAAATGTAGAAGTGTTGGATGATCCATATTGATTTAGATTCATATCAGCGTGTCAATCATGTAATTAATTATCTTATTTAACATGATGTAAAGTGGAAAGGAGAAGGATTGAATGGCCCTTCTCCATCCCATATGTATTAATTTCATGGTTTTCTTAATGTTAATTTTAGATTCAGTTGTTCCTACTGTTGCAATGGAATATAACTAGATTAATCTTTACTAGTGGAAGCTTAAGGAATGATTGGATGACCCTTCTCTTTGTCATATTATATTGCAATTTTATCGATAATTCCAAAATATCCATATACTTAACTTCTTTATTGGTATATGGAGAAATGATCAACTGACACTTTTTTATTATCATATCCGTTGCAATACTTTCTAGGAATCCTAGAAGGTTATACCATGTCTTCTCCATATATATGTAACATTAAGAAGGGTTTGGAAACCCTTCTTCAAGTATGCAAAGAAGGATCAATCAATCCTTATCCATCTATAGTTTTATTTAATTGATCGCAATGAACCTTAGTTTTAAAACTTTGTAGGCATTGAATGTAGAAGGGATTGTTGAATCTTCTTCATTTACATAAAAAAAACCACTGCTACAAGGTCTTTTCCTTGTAGTGAAAAGAAATTCCCTCCACTTGGGAATATCCCTTTTCTAAGAAGTGAACTTTGTACTTCTCCACTTTACCCTCTACATTGAACTTCTTCTTAAACACCCATTTTCTACCAAAAAAAATTCTTCCCTTCTACTCTTTTAGAACTGACATAGAATTTCATCTAATTTTGCTACCATAAACACAATGTTCATAGAAATCAAAATCAAAATCAAAATCTAAGTCAAAGTTAGAAATTCCTAGAAAGGTTCCAATTACTTTTACAATGATCTTCATACAAAACAACAAAAGTGAGCCCCACTAGAGATATTACTATTTAGAGAAAAGAAAGAGAATAAGCGTCGTTCTTTCACTAATTTACGCTTACGGAGGATCATTGATGAAAGTCCACTTACTATTGTTGTTATCAAGGTTTATATTATCTCTACAATTAATTAGTGATAATTAATCTTTATAAAATGAATATCTATTATTGTAGTCTATCTATGCAGATAACAAAATAACAAAACAATATCTGATTCCTCCAAAGTCTAGAGATTACACTCTAGTTGGCCACGAGGCGATTAAAGATGCATTGGAATTTTAAAGTGCGGTACTGCAACGTTGCATGTGAACGCTGAAAGAAGAGCCAAATGAGCGTGAAAAAAGAGTTATAAGCACGTATGCATTTTGCTTCTCGTGAAAGGAGCTAAGTGCAGCCTAAACTCCACGTTCCAAACTGCCATCGTTCTCCCACTTGTCCAACCATTATACACATGGAATTCGCCGCTTTATACACATGTCAGGTCTGCAAAGCATGCATTGGACACATGTTAACTATGTTTTTATTAAATTTATTAAAAGTCCAAAGCATTGGACACATCTTATATATCTACTTTTATTATTAGATCACATACTTATTTTGCTATTCCATTAAGAATCAGAGATAAAATTACATGCCCACCATAGTAAAATACTATGCTTCAAGTCTCTCAATCTTATAACTTATAATCAAGCTATAAAAAAAACAAAGATCATGTCCTTTTTCACTATGTAAACATATATTTTATACTATCAAAAACTTATTTTCTAAAAAATAGTGCTTGTTAGTAGATCACAAAACTTTTTTAAAACACAGTAAATATATACGATTTCTAGATACCACAGTAAAAAATCTATACGATTTGTAGATACCACTTCACCATCTCAAAGTTTAGTTTCTTGTATATATGTGAAAACCCAATTCTATTGAAGGCAGCTACACAATCCAAGATTCTTTGATCCAATAGCGATGAATAATACTTCAGATTTTCCTTTTTCTCAATATTCAATTAATTATCAATACATGAAATCAATTAATTGAAATTCTTTATTTTTTATAATAATTGTTTTTTAATAGCTTAAATAATGAAAATTTAAAAAATAATTTTAAATTGTTAAAAAATATTTTATTGTGATAATGATTAATATGATAGTGATTGATGATTATTTGTTTATATTGAAATAATTTTTTTGTTTTGAAATGTGATTTTTTTGGATTAAGAGTTTACTTTAAGGAAATAAGTTAGGACATCTCAGTTGTGGAAGAATGTCCAAAAGCATAAAAGTCTATCTTTTAAGTACTACTAATTGGTTATTTTAAATGAACTAAATTCAAATGGGTTTGTTTTCTTTATAACTCAAATTTTTTTTTTTTTTAATGTATCCCTTTAAATATTATGAAGATATTCTCAATACATAACATCTAGATAAATGGGGTTTTTGAGTGGAAATAATGAAAATTTTATAAATAAATTTAAATTGTTAAAAAATATCGCTTAAATACCACTAATTAACTGGTTATTTTAGATGACATAAATTTATTTACACACTTTTTTTTTATAACTCAAATTTTTTGAATGTATAACTTTGAATATTTTGAAGAGATTCTCAATGCATGAAAGCTAATGAATTGAGATTTTTGACATTTTAAAATAATTGTTTTTAAGAGTGAAAATAATGAAATTAAAAAATAAAAAATATTATTGTGATAGTGATTAATAGTTATTTATTTATATTGCAATAATTTTTTGGTTCTAGAATATGATATATTTTATTTATTTATTTGGTTAAGAGTTCATTTTTTAAGTTAAAAATTACCAACAACATTTGATCAATGAAAATAAGTCCAAAAACTAAAAGTCACGGTCTTATATATCACTAATTAGTTATTTTAAATGATAAAAATTGAGTTAAAAAATATTTTTCTAACTAAATATTTTTGAATATTAAATGGATATTCATGCAAAAAGGCGTACACCTATTGACAATGGGCACATTTAATATGTTTTTAGTACTTAATCAGTTTTGTATGGACAAGATTAAATATTGTTGGAATATTCTTAGTCATCCCAATAAATCAATGGTTGTGATTTCAACCACTAACTTTCTCACTATTATAAAATTTACTATGATGGCTAGTTGATTGCCACCTCTGAGTGATTATCGTTTCATTTTCTAAAGAGCCCAAGTTTACCAGCCACTATTTTTACTCCAACTATTATTTACTAGGCGGAATTTTCCTGCGAGGTCCACGTCCGTTATTTAATGCACAGATTCTGCGGTTATTTAATGCCCAGGGCTCGGTTATTTCGAAGTTCACCAGCCACGAGTGAATTGTGGCTGTGCTAGTTATGAATAAATCATCTGTAGATACAATCATTTATTATCAAATTCCGAGCAGCAAAATCAAACTAAAAAAATTACAGACAAAAAATAGAACGTTTAGACTACTACGTTGGACATTGCCACGCGATTCTCAAATAGAGCGACAATACACTGGCCTCTGGATACAGTTGGCCTTTGAAAATTCTCTCTGTTATCTTTGTACAAAACTCCAAATAAAAAAATCAAAGTTAGACTAATTGGCCGTAAACTCTGATTTACCAGCGCCGCAGCCCAACCGACCACGTTATTATTTGTTTTTTAATAGCCCTGCAGATACATCAACAATAATTCAATTGAACCTGATATGACAGGGCCAATACAAAAGATTCTCAGCACTTCATCTAACCCGTTCGGAGATCTATTTAAGAGCCCCAGTGATCTCCTTCAAACTCCCGCTCCATTCCATCTGAAGCTCAGGCTCTCGCTCTCTTTCGTCCTTCTCTGTCTCCCATATTATTCGCTGCAACCCCAAGTCTTTCAACATACATTGCCTCCCTCCCTACTGCATTAACCCAGGTATCTTCTTCCCCCGAAATTCAACATATTTGGTACGGTTTACAGGCTGTTTTCTTTAGATAGTTTTCAAGTTTGTATTGGGTTTCTTTAAATTCGAAGACTATTTCGTACGATAATGTCTTTGGTATGCATATAATTCAGTGGATCAGATGAAAATTTTTGAGTACGTGTATTGCAGAGTGATCGATAATGCCGCTGGATGAGATTCCTCGCGTGACAGATCAGAGCCCTCGATATGATTGCCTTCTGTTTGGTGAGTTTTACAGCTTTTTTTTGCCTTTTTTCGTTTTCCCTTCTTCAGTAGTTATCGAACTACTGTTGTGTGTATTCCTTTCTAACTCCAATCTGTGGTTTTAGATCTGGATGACACATTGTATCCATTAAGTTCCGGAATTGCTGAAGCATGCACCAACAACATCAAAGGTAATCTTGTAGCTCTGAAAAAATATGAACTTTAGTATCTTTTTTTTACAAATATTAATTTTAAGATTATAATCTAAACCCATGTCTGAAATGCTCCTTGGGAAGCTTGAGGTTGTGTGTTCTGTGTTCTGAGTTCCACAATATTTTAATTTCGCTGCCTTTTATGTGAACTCGAGACTTGCATCTCCAGGTTTGCAATTTGAAGGTTATCAGATCCGGGGTTAGATGGATCTGGGCTAGTGCTCATATTCAATACACCCAATGTACCGTCTAGATTTAACGCACCGTTACACTGGCACACACTAAAAGTGTTTTCCTTTGCACCTAGAGAACTTGTGAGGTCTGGATTGTGCTTGAGGTCTGGTTGTTGTATGACAGATTATGTGAATCAAAAGCTCGGAGTTGAGAGGAGCAGAGTACCAGACTTGTGCACATATTTGTATAAGACTTACGG
>ML779806.1:664478-698215 GCA_009831015.1 Picea engelmannii
ACTACTTTATCTGTCTTCTACCGTAGATGGAAGTAAAGTGGTCAACGTTTAATTTCAAAATAATTATGAAAGAGGAATCAAAAGAGGGAAAACATGGTTCATAATCCATAACACCGAGCATAAAAATGAGAACACCCGAATTATATATATATAGAGAGAGTTACAATTGGACAATGCAACTTCTTAGATGATGTTAAAGCATGGGTGATAATAAATGAATGCGACTTAGTTAGTGAATTAAGAATAACAATTATGTAAACTAGATTTATATGATGTTAAAGAATTATGTAAATTAGATTTATATGATGTTAAAGAATTGGTTATGGTAAATAAATGTGATTTAGTTACTTAATTAATAATAACAATTATGTAAACAAGATTTGTTAAGAATTTTTATATGACTTTGATGGTAGATCCTTTTCGGCATGGACAATCATTTTCAAAGTGATAGGTGAACTCAACATGAATACTTCAACGCAAATTGTTTAGAAGTTAAGGCAGAACCCGATCTTCTGGATTAGTGGGTACTCTTTGGCATTTTTTGATGGAGCATTTATTGCTGGGGGACAATCTGTGGCGCAGGGGGTATCATTAAACACTCCAACGATCAAGTTTATAGATGGTATTTTAATGGTGGATCTGGAACGAATACTAAAGTTGAGTTACTAGGAGCTTGGGCTACTCTTACTATCGCAAAACTCTTGGACATCCAATATATTCAAGTCCCGAGGGATTCCAAAGTAATCATTGAATGACTAAATCACAAAGGAAAACTTCGAGCCAACAATATTGAAGGATGGAAACAAAGACTAATGGACATGGTTATCACCTTCATGTTTTAAAAAATTCACCAATTTTTCATGTTTTAAAAAATTCACCAATTTTCATTTTTTTTCTAAAATGATTTTCCCAAATTATATAAGATAAAAGTATCTTACTCTAAAAGTTGCCAAAATTTTCTAGAAACTATATAAAATCCTTAAGAATCAAATATTTTTACAAAAACATTGCCATTATGGTTGTCATTTAAAGAATTTGTAATATTTGTCAAGGTTTCTACACTTTAAGAAAAGTATGGATCCTTAAAATTTTATCTACATTGAGAAAGATGATTAAAAATACATGGTGTAACTTACCCAACCACTGTATTGGGTCACGCCACTTAAAAATACTTAGAGCACTTTAACATCTCTGATACCATTTTGTAATGTACCCATTAACAAGGACTCATCAACATGCTTTGGTAACATTTCTAGCCTTGAGCTAGAACACGCCCTATGAAATTACGAATTCTGATACCATTAAATTAAATAATCAGTTATGCATATGAACATAGTTAAGCGAAAAATAGTAACAACATGTATGCAACAATAACAAATCATATATAATTTAACAATAGAGATTCCATGACAGAAAACCCTTAATTTCACATGCATAGTAATTGAATAAGCACATAAAAGACACTTATCTCAGGAAAATAATCACCAATTGCATGCAGACCTTCAACGTTCCTCCCAGCCTTAGACCACACTACTCATAACTCTTAGTAGCGGGTCACCCCCGAGCTGGAGCTAAACTCTACCATGGAAAAATGGAATACTAAGCCAATATAAGGTATGATAGTAGTAGAATTGCTCTGTCCAAGGTGCCAACTACTGAAACTAGCCTACAGTCTCTCATTCCCCACATGCCTGTCCCACCCCAGGAAGTGTGTCCCTTCTCTGCTCAATAGTCCCTTGACTGCCCCAATTCCCTTCCGAGACTTCAACAATAGGCCAAACATGAAGTCTTAGAGCCCTGTAGCTATTTCCCAATGCACCAAGGAACAACTTCGAATAGTTTATCTCCTAGAGAACTACTCACGGGCCTGACAACCCGCTTCTTCCTTAATACGGCCTGACAATCGCTTCTTCAATCCAGATCTCGTTCTAACAGTACAAGTACAGGTTCTTTGTCATAGTCCAGTACCATAAGGTACAAATCATAGTTGCCTCCATGAAGGAACAATCAATACTGATGATCCGTAATGCATAATGCATAATACCCCCTTCGCATTATATATATATATATATATATATATATATATATATATATATATGCATGTCTTTTAAGACACTTGGAACTCCAAGGGACTCCCTTGTCCCTGCTTTCAAGACTTAGGATACATAAAAATTTCCAATATTTTATCTTTAGGGGATAATATTATAATATTCCATTGGGATTAAGACCCCTAGCTTAGCCCCTACCTAGACTCTTATCCCCCCATTTCCCCTTTCTAGGTGGAGTTTATCCCCCCATACTCATTTGTGGATCGATCTGCATGCACTGATGTGTTTTCATTAATAATATGAGTGTTTACATATTACAAAAATAGGCTCACTGGCCTTTAGCATCTAGTCTCTCCGGCCTAATAATCACATAATCCTTCTAGCCTATAACAACTTGGCTCACCAACTTATAAAACATTTACATTATATGTACAACTTGGGTTCGGCCTCAGGGTATTACATTCCCCTCCCCCTTATTTATGCACTGTCCTCAGTGAAATATATATACACATACAATCAAAACTTTAATAGTTTTCAAAAAGATGTGGATACTCTACCCGCATAGCCTCTTCATGCTCCCAAGTTGCATCCTTAGGACCGTACCAGGTCCATTGGACATTTACTATCCCTACGACTCGATTCCATAGTTGCTTGATCTTTCAGTCCAATATGCACACCGGGTGCACTCGGAAGTCACCTTTCTGCTCCACCTGAATCACATTCCAATCAATGACGTGATTAGCATCAGGTACACACTTTTTAAGTAATGATACATAGAATACATTATGAATACACATTGATGCAGGTAAAACAAGCAGGTATGCTACAGGTCCAATCCATTCTAAGATTTCAAATGGCCCATAATAACGAGCTGCCAGCTTTGAATAATTTCCCAATTTCATGAAACTTCTCCTAGCCTTTACTTTTAAGAACACATGGTCACCCACTTTGATTGAATTCTCTATGAGTTCTTCCCTTATCATCATAGCTTTCCTGCCTGTCCTGGGAATCCTTTAAATTCTTCTTTATTTTCATCATTTTCTCTTCCATTTCCTTGATTAGTTCTGGCCAAACCACTGCTCTGTCTATTGGGTTGTCCCAAATCACTAGTGTGTTTCACTTTCTACCATAAATAGCTTCAAATGGGCTCATCTTTAAGGATGCTTGATATCCATTATTGTAATCAAATTCCACCAAATCGAAGTAATCCTCCCCTTTGGATGGTTTATCGATCACGTACATCCTTAGCATATTTTCAATCACTTGATTTACTCTCTTGGTTTTCCCATCTGATTCTGGATGATAGGTTGTGCTAAAGTTCAGATTGGTCCCAAACCCTTTGAACAATCTCTTCCAAATATTTGAGGTAAATTTTGGGTCTTTGTCAGTCATAATGGTCTTGGGTATACCATGCAATCGAGCAATTTCCCTTATATAAATATTAACAATGTTAATTGTCTTGTGTGTGAGATTTACTAGAACAAAGTGGGCAACTTTATTAAGCTTGTCCACCACCACCATGATGAAATCATGTTGCTTGGTTGTTCTGGGAAGCTTGGTGATGAAATCCATTGTTACAACTTCCCACTTCCACTCAGGAATGGGTAATGGTTGTAGCAGACGAGCCAGGTGTCTGTGCTCATCCTTGACTTTTTGACATTACAAACACTAGGCAATAAAATCCGCAACATTTTTCTTCATCCCCGACTAGTAAAATTGTCTCTTGACAGCAACAATTGTTTTCTGGTAACCTGGATGTCTAGCATAAGGCACATTATGCATTTCTTTTAAAACCAGGTTTTTCAATTCCTGATAATTTAGCACATAAGTTCTACTCATGTACATGAGAATGTCATCATTTTCTAGCTTACAGTCTTCAACTTTCTATTGTAAATTACCTTACTGTAATTTTGTCCTTATTTCCATGTACTACAAATCTGATTTTGTAGTCTCTAAAATTATGTCTTTCAAATATAGTTGGTACATGCTAATGGTTGTAGCATGCATCTCATGCACCCTTTTGCTGAGTGCATCAACCATATTATTCTCTTTAACTTTGATATGTTTTATATCAAAGTCATATTCGTAGAGGAACTCTAACCACCTGCTTGCATTTAGAGTTGGTTGTCCAAATAAATATTTTAGACCACTATGGTTTTTTCTCAAATCAAATATTTTTCCCATGAGATAGTGCCTCCACATATTCAAGGCATGCACTATAGCTGCCAATTCCAAATCATGCGTAACATAATGCCTTTTATGATCTTTTAATTTCCTTGATTCATAATAGACCACAAACCCATTCTGACTAAGAACTCCACCCAATCCTTCTTTACATGCATCAGTGCATACAATGAAGTATTCATTTGGATCAACAATCCTTATTATTGGAGCACTTGTTAATAAATGCTTCAAGTGTTGGAAAATTCTTTCACAATCCTGTGTCCATTCAAACTTCACACCTTTCATTTGCAAGGAAGTGATTGGGTGTGCAATCTTTGAGAATCCTTCAAAAAATCTCCTATAGTAACCTAAAAGGAACATGACTGACCTCACCTCCGAGAAATTCCTTGGTGTTGGCCATCCTTCAATGGCCCTTATATTTTCTGGATTCATTGTTATTCCTCCCTCTGAAATGATATGGCCCAAGTAATGAATTTGCTTCTGGTAGAATGAGAACTTGCTCAATTTGACATACAACTGATGCTCCCTCAATATTTGTAATACTATAGTCAAGTGTTTCTCATGCTCTTCTTAAGACTTAGAATATATAAGAATGTAATCCAAGAATACAATGACAAACTTATCTAAGTAATCCTTGAAAATTCCATTCATTAAACACGTGAAGATAGATAGTGCATTTGAAAACCCAAATGGCACCACTGTGAACTCATAGTGTCCATACCTTGTTTTGAAGGCACTCTTAATGATGTATTCCTCTTTAATTCTTACCTGCTGATATTCTAACCTGAGATCAATCTTTGAGAATATTTTTTCATCTTTGAGTTGATCAAAGAGGTCATCTATCCTTGGAAAAGGGTACTTGTTCTTCATAGTTACCTTGTTCAACTACCTAAATTCTATGCATAGTATCAAAGTTCCATCCTTTTTCTTCACAGATAATACTGGGGCACCCCAAGGTGACACACTTGGGTGTATGCACCCCTTTTTCATAAGTTCTTCTAGTTGAATTTGCAATTCCTTTAGCTTTGGTGTACTCATCCTGTAAGGATTCTTAGATACTAAAGTTGTTCCAGGCATCAGATTTATGGAGAAGTCAATATCTCTCTTGGGTGTAAATCTTGGTATTTCCTTGAATACATCTTCAAACTCTTTTGGGACTGCATAATCTTCAATATTTGGCACCTTATCTTTAGGTGTCTCTTCCATATATGCTGTGAATATGTGACACCCTTTCCTGTAACTCTTCTTCAACTGTAAGGCTGAAATTTCTCTGAGGGTTACTTCCCTAGGAATTCCTTGTAGTATCCTTAAATTCCCTTTCTCTTCGAAGAAAGTAAATGCCTTATTATAACAGTATAGGACAACATGATGTTGGTCTAACAAATCCATACCAATTAGGAAGTCATAGGAACCTAAAGGTATGATGTTCAAATATGCCTTGGTGCTCAATCCATTCATGTCCATTGGACACACCTTAACCACCTCATTAATTTTTCTTTTAGATCTTGTAGCTAGCTGCACCATCAAGGGTTTTCCAAGCTTGCTTCTTGGAAATTGAAATCTTTCCACCATCTTAGGATCTAGATAACTATGACTATCTCCTGAATCAATTAAAAAATAAATGGTTTGGTTGTTGATTTTACCTTCCACTTCAATCATGTGTGACTGAAACTCAACTTGCTTCTTATCCAAGGCTACATAGATTCTTGGTACACTTATGCCCATGTCCTTCACTGTTTCAACTTGTTGTACATTGTAAGAAGTCTTCACTTTTCCACCTCTGTTAGGGAAATCTCTCAACACATGATTTCCTCCACAACCCCAACATTGAATAGGTGGTTTCCTTGGTCTTTACCATAATGCTTCTATCATTCTGGGTTCTTTAGAGGTTGGTTGTTCCTTAGAATTATTTCCGAAGGATGGTGGCTTGAACCCCCTCTTCCTATGTTCCATCATATTTTTCTTTTTGTCTACCCACATCCTTTGGTAACTTGGTCTTCCTCTATGTTGTTCATAAAGGAATTTATCCCTCCTTATAGTTTCCTCTAGTGTCTTGGGGTCGTCATACTGTATCTTATCACTAATTAAAGATGGCAGCCCACTCAGGTATCTTTGAATCTTAACCCGCTCCTCCTTGATGAAAGAAACATAATTCAATAACTCTAAAAACCTCCTTTCATATTAAATCCATGGTCATACTCCCAAGCTTGAGTTCAAAGAACTCCTTCATTTTCTTATCATATTATCGCTTAGTAAATTATTTATTTTTGAGATACGTCTTGAATTCCCTCCAAGTGACCTTGTTCTCATCAATGTGTTGCATGTGCAAAAATTGATCCCACCACATTGATGCTTTTCCTTTGAGTTGATAGATGAAAAATCTTCCTTCTGCTTGTGAAGAATAACTATGCAATTGAAAATAATTCCTCATGCCTAGAAGCCATGTCTCTGCATCCTCATCCTTGTGTTCACCATCAAATGTAGGAGGCTTTATTTTGTTCATTTCCCCTCGTAGCTCATCCACCCCAGAAATTTTCTTATGCTTATTAACAGAAGATGGACTTGAACTTCTGTGTTCTATCTTATTTGAATTCCTTGGAAAATGATGGTGATGTCTACCAACACTTCTGGTTCTTCCCCTCTCATCATGAGACCTGTGGCTCACTGATCTTCTTGACTTAATATCCTTATTCATCTTCTTCTTTATTATGTGCAATCTTTGCATTAACTAGATGTTGAAGTATTCTTGTTTCTCCCTGTCTTTCATAAGCCTCTCATTATCAACCTTATAACTTTGGACATATTTTTTCAAACTTTTTATGGTCTCTACCAAGTTCATGTGTTCTTCCTTTCCTTCTCCGTGTCCATTTGAAATTGTACCTTCATTTCCTATATTGACATATAACCCTTTGATCTCTTCTTCATGGATGTAAGCCCCCTATGCATATTCCATGGTTATGAACTCTGTGTTGATCCCGTTCTAATATAAATGATGCTAATTCTGAAAAATGTGTAGCCAATATTTGTTAGGATTAATAATTTACAATTACATAAAATTTCATATGATTATGTCCCAATAATGTATCATGATTCTTTCTTTCATGAATCTTCCCGAAAAAGGTCTCAATACTTAGATTATTTTCATCTATGTAGACTCACGGAATCACAGACTCTTGGAAGCATAACTCTCCCTTTCACAAGTCCATCCGAAGAGTTCCCACACTTAACCATTTTCCTCTTTATGGACTTGTAGACTCACAGATTCATGGACTCATGGAAGCATATATCTCCCTTTCATAAGTCCGTCTGAAGAGTTCCCATACTTAACCATTTTCCACTTCTTCGGACTTGTAGACTCGCAGAATCACGGACTCATGGACTCATGACAAGTCCCAACACTTAACCATTTTTCTACTTTTTCAGACTCATGGACTCATGATAAGTCCCAACACTAGTTTGTCCAAAAATTCTCAACACTTAACCGTTTTTCCACTTCTTCGGACTTGCAGACTCATAGACTCACAGACTCATGGAACATAGATCTCCCTTTCATAAGTCCATCCGAAGATTTCCCATACTTAACCATTTTCCTCTTTGCGGAATTGTGGAATCACAGACTCACAAAATCATTGAAGCATAGCTCTCCCTTTCACAAGTTCGTCCGAAGGGTTCCCATACTTAACCGTTTTCCATTTCTTCAGACTTGCGGACTCACGAACTCATGAACTCACATACTCATGATAAGTCCCAACACTTAACCATTTTTCCATCTTCGTAGACTCACAAACTCATCGAATCGTGATAAGTCCCAACACTTAACCATTTTTCCATCTTCGCGGACTCACAGACTCATAATAAGTCCCAACACTTCCAATTTTCCACTTCTTCAGACTTTTGGACTCACGTACTCATAAAATCACAATAAGTCCCAACACTTATCCATTTTTCCGTCTTCGCGAACTCATAGACTCATAATAAGTCCCAATACTTAGCCATTTTTTTTCTTCTTCGGACTTTCAGACTCGCAGACTCACAATAAGTCCCAACACTAAGCCAATTTTCTGTCTTTGTGGACTCACAGACTCATAATAAGTCCCAATACTTAGCTATTTTTCCACTTCATCAGAATTCTAGACTCGCAGACTCACGGAAACACAATAAGTCCCAACACATAGCCATTTTTCTATATTTTTGGACTCACGGGCTCATAATAAGTCCCAACTCTTGGCCAATTTTCCACTTCTTCGGACTTTCAGACTCGCGGACTTGCGGACTCACAGACTCACAAAAGCCTAAATACAATACTTATATTATTTTCATCTCCTAGCCTCCGTGTACCTACCATCATGGAAGTACACGTCACCTATTTCAACGTCAGTTGACACATGGTCCTTCCCACATCATGTTGACATTAGAATCGAAAAAAAATGATTTTGCCTATTTTCCAAAAACTCTAAAAAGGCTTAAATTTGTCTGAAATAAAATTCCTTCTTGGGCCATCATTAGAGCTCTGTGACTAAGATTAATACAACTAATTCAAGCCATGTACATATACTTTAGTACGTAGATTTCAAATTCGACTCTTTTCACTTTGAATTTTCCATTAATTAACTGCAGGAAATTGGGGTTTTTCCCCAATTTCAGTCCATTTTACCATGGTCGCTCTGCAACCATCAAATTTATTCAATTTCAATCAGTTGGCCATGGCCTTATATAGACTTCAAATTCGACCCATTACAGGTCCAAATTTTCTTAGATAGAGATTAACGTCTAGAAAAACTCATCCTTTGACCAAATTTCCCAAATTCCTTAGGAATTTAACAACAAAAATTAGGGCATTGGCCCAATTTTACTCGACTGCTATCGATTTTACCATGGAAACACCGTAAACACTTTTTTCAAATAAAATGAAAATGAACTCTTCCTGACATTCTGTCAAATAGTTCACTTGCAACCTTTGTAATTTCACTTCAGCGCTTTGCTAAAGGCCCATGCAGGCTCAATGTTGCAAGCTAGGCTATGATACCAATTTGTAACGTACCTAGCCACCGTACTGGGTCATGCCACTTAAAAATATTTCAAGCTCTTTAATAGATTTGATACCATTTTGTAATGTACCCATTAATAGGGACTCAACAACATGGTCTGGTAACGTTTCCAGTCCTCAGTTGGAACACGCCCTACAGAATTATGAATTCTGATACCATTAAATTAAATAATCAGCTCTGCATATGAACAAAATTAAGAGGAAAATAGTAACAACATGTATGTAACAATGCCAATTCATATAGTATTTAACAATAGAGATTTCATGACAAAAAACCCTTAATTGCACACACACATTAATTGAATAAGCACATAAATGAAACTTATCTCAGGAAAATAATCACCAACTACATGGAGACCTTCCACGTTCCTCCCGGCCTTAGACTGCACTACTCATAAATCTCAGCAGTAGGTCACCCCTGAGCTGGTGCTAAACTCTACCAGGGCAAAGGGAATACTAAGACAGTCCAAGGTCTGATAGTAGTAGAATTGCTCTGTCCAAGGTGCCAACTGATGCAACTAGCCTACAGTCTGTCATTCCGCACATGCCTGTCCCACCCCAGGAAGTGTGCCCCTTCTCTACTCAATAGTTCCTCGGCTTCCCTACTTCCCTTCCGGGGCTTCAACAATAAGCCAGACAGGAAGTCTCAAAGCCTCGTAGCTATTTCCCAATGCACCAGGGAACAACTACAAGTAGTTTCTCACCTAGAGAACTACTCACGGGCTTGGCAACCTACTTCTTCTATAATACGACCCGACGACTGCTTCTTCAATCCATATCTTGCGCTAACAGTACAAGTACATGTTCTTCGTCACAATCCAGTACTGTAAGGTACAACTCACAACTGCCTCCATGAAGGAACAATCAATCTCGATGATCTATAATGCATAATGCATAATACCCCCTTCGCACTATATCCACACACACACACACACACACACACACACACACACACACACACACACATATGCATGTGTATTTTAAGACACTCGACACTCCAAGGGAATCCATTGTCCCCACTTTCGAGACTTAGGATATATAATAATATTCATTATTTTAGATTTAAGAAATAATATTATAATATTCCATTGGGATTAAGCCCCCTAGCGTAGCCCCTTCCTAGACTCTTAGCCCCCCCTTTTCCCTTTATAGGTGGAGTTTATACCCCCATACGCATTTGTGGATCGGTCTGCATGAAGTTGTGTGTTTTCATTAATAATATGAGTGTTTATATATTACAAAAATAGGCTCACCGACCTTTAGCATCTAGGCTCTCCAACCTAATGATCACATAATCCTTTTGGCCTATAACAACCTGGCTCGCCAGCCTATAAAACATTTACATTATATGTACAACTCGGGTTTGGCCTAGGGGTATTACACATGGTATTATATTTCAATGAGGTTTAGGTTCCAAATTATGTGGAGGGGATAAGCTTGTATCATTTTCATAACTATGCAACCTTTAAACTTGGAAAATTAAAATTATAATATGTGCATGAAGTTGAATAAGAGGTGATAGGTTCAATGTTAGTGAGGTAAAATTGGGTAAAACAAAGGAATTTTTGAAAATTGTGTAAGCATCCAAGCCTATTAGTTGAAAAAAATTGAAGTTGTAATGAACCATGACATTGAGATGGTCCTCCTGAGTATTTATTAGGAAAATTTGGAGACAAGGAACATTGATGCATTTCGTGTCAATTTATGAATTTAAATTGTCATTACAAACATTGAGTTCACATCGAAAAATCATTCAAAAATACGTCGGCATTATTCATGGCAATGGTGTCGGTGTTTTGACATATTGGTGTTGGGGAAACATTGGTTAATCAATTTAATCTATATTGTATTTTTATTGGCCCTAAAAATTGATTAAGAAACATTACCTCTATGTGGTATTAATTAATGTGAGACATAAAACCACATTCCTCCCCATTAGCAACATGCCTTTGGCGAATGGTTCAACTAATCAAGCTAACCCTTGGGGTTTATATGTTATGAACAATCTTTTCCTTTCTTAAGCATCCCGAGAAAACCCACCAGGCAATTCCCCTCATTTTGAAGATGATACCCAGGGTAAACAAGATTTTGAAGAATCTCAAAACTTTATCAAAATTAACTCAACACTATTATAAAAATATACTCATTAAAATCTTAACATATCACTAACAAAAAAATTAAACTTAGATGAAGAGGACAATGCTCCTTCTCTCTACTACTTAAATTAAATCTAATTAACATATATGAAACAACAATTTTATTTATATTTCTATTTCTATTGTATAATATTTTTGGAGATCGACAATACTTGTTTAGTAAAAAACAATATGTTAATAACAAATAATTTTTTAATAATCAAGTTGGTTATATTATATGTTATTAACATATATTTTTTTTAACTAAACAAGCATCCTTGATCTCCAAAAATACAATACAATAGAAACGTTGCTTCCCCAACATCACTATTATGTCTCGAAATGTTGTTTATGCTACGTTTTACTTTGAAAAAGAGAATCACACAAAGAATTAATTTGTCAAATTAAATTGCTTTCAAACACTGAAAATAATGTTTCTTTTAAAACCCCAATGTAGCTGTAGCTATTCCAACCAAACTCCCCCAATGTAGTTGTGCCTTAATCCAGCCAAACTCCTACTTTCAAGCCTTGAAATACTTATACAACTTGGTCCATGGCCCTACTCATATTCCCTACTTTTTTGAGGATATAATGATTTCCATTGTTCTAATACCGTATTTTTTTAGGAAAGGCGAGAGGAGAGTAGTAACATGGACCAATTGATGTTTTTAAAACAATGGTGCACTTAAAAATATTAAACTTGAGAGAATTAATGTACATATCCACCAAATGTCATGAATATTGTTGGAAATGTGTATTTCAAAATTTAGTTCCAACCTAATTTATACTAGGTTATAGAGACGGTCATCCCTAGGATGATTGAACTATCCATGAGGGGTTAAGGATTATCCATAATGGCATCATGGGTTAAGGATTATGGTATAATTTGTATTAAAATGGGTTATTAGGGTTAATGATTGTCTATAATGGCATCATTGATTAAGGATTATGGTATAAGTTGTATTAAAATGGGTTAAGAGGGGAAGGTTAAGAAATTTAAGGGATATGAGTATTATATACTATATATTATAGAGAGAATTATATATTTATATTTTAATAATTTAATATATATTTAATTTTTGGGTTTTAACATTGAGATTTTTTATTTTATTAAATCACTCATCTTGTTTGAATTAATATATCAAATCAAATTCATCTAAGATTAATATAAAATGTTGTCTATAGTAATAAAGATGTGGTTTATATAAAAAGTTATTTATAAGAAAATTATAGTGTATTTTAACATTATATATTTAAAGAGAAATTGTGGTGCAATTAAAAAATAATGAATATGAAAAAATTCACATATTATTAAGAGATCATTAACCCCAATTTAAAAATTTTTAAATATATTTTTATTATGACTAGTTAAAAAATAAAATCAATATTATTAATTTACTAAAATAAAATAAGAGTGAAATCTTATGAAATTGAAATTGGGTATTAAACAAATCCTAGAACATTGTGGCATGAAAGATTTTGTCATCATTGTGACACTAAGAGTGTGGAGGATGAAAAACACTTTCTCTTATAACATGTTGCATATTCTCACACTAAATCTCAATTTTCATAATTTTTGTAACAATGCCAAACTACGTAACTTGTTAATTCATCAAAACTAAGGAAATTTAGGAAAATTTCTCTCCAATATTTTCATTTATGAAAAAAATGTTAAAGTAAATAAGTTAATTCCTTATTTTTTTTCTTAAGTTCCGACAAACCAAAGTTGGTCATAATGGACAATCATCATCATCATCATATTATAAGCCAAGAGAGGTCAATTAGGTTGGTGAAAGCAAGGGAATGTTATAGTTCCCACCAAGGTTCAGTTCCGCAAAAAAGTGGTTGACCCTTTACAACTAAAGGGGAGTGTAGTTGAGTTGTCATGGCTACCCAATCAAGTTAGATGGTTATATAGCTAGTAAATATAAACATTATACTACCTCTAATAAATATTCATAAACAAATTTCTCAAATTTTCAATATTATATTATATGTACAATATTATAATATATATGTTTTTGTATATAAACCAAATTTAATTTCATTAAATATTAAGCATCATCATCATCAATATATATACATCAATATATATACTTAATGATATGTACATTATTTAAAATAATACATATTAATATTATTAAAAAAAACATCACTCTTGCATCTCTTTTTATTTTCAATTTTAGAAGTGAAATCATTAATTATGAATGTTTACAAGAACCTTTTCTCTTTAGGTAAAACATTATGTGCACTTTTTAAAATTTTTAAGTGATAAAAGAAGTAGACATTCATGTTGCAATTTTAGAGAATAAAGAACAAAGGGCATGTTTATAGGTAATGAAAAAACATCCGTTTAAATAGGAAAATTAATATGTTTTTGAAACCTATTTAATGATATTTATGTTAAAATTAATGTTAATGAAATATATTCATCTATATGTCTTAATCCTCTCTAATAAGGGGTGGTAATAATTTGGTTACTTGTATGGAACCAAGGCTAAATGTTATTATAAAGTATATGATTCCATTGGAGGTAGCAACAATGATGATTACAAGGGACACTGGATTTCTTGTTGATACTATTTAGGATGAAACTAATTTTTGGTCTTAGAGTAAGACCTAAAACTGCTTTTGATTGGCTAAGAGATCCAATCTTCCTTGGACATAAAGAAATAAGTTAATGCCCCAAGATTTAGACAATATTGAAAAGATTGAAAGTATATCTCCTTACAAAACACTAGCAAGTTCTTTCAAGTGGCATGGTTTTTCTTGAATAAAGGTGATGAGTCAACCCATATTCATAGAAGTATACCTCCTTGTTATAATCTTAGAAGTTACAGTTATCTTCTTTAACATTCATAAACAATTGCATGTAATGGATCACTGAAAGATAAACAATCACATAACACAAGATATATCATGGGAAACCCTCGCGGGGGAGAAAACCCAACAACCAATTCTTCAGTATAGATTTCTTCAACCAGTACAATGTCACGATATAGCTCTCCACAAATAGACAAAGACCAAGATACCAAAGACCAAGAAACCAAGACCTCCCACACTACACCTCCTTTGCTATGATCCAAATACACAATAGAAGGTGATTTGTGTGTGTATACAAATGAGAGGAACTTGAACTCTATTTATACACATAACTTGACTCCCGAAAATACACAACCCCAAGAGGGGTCGTTTTGAATTTTACAATAAGGATAACAATAAAATAATAATTTCTTTTGAGCCGATTTATACAATAAGATTACAATAACCTTCTCAAGGTTTGACCAATACAAATACAAAATAATATCTTCCTTAGTCACATCAAAATATCAACACTCCCCCTTAACTAAGAAGGTATTCTTTGTTGCCACATGAGCTCATGACCATTGACTGTTGAACATATGAATCTATACGTCATCATATATCCATAGTACAACATGAATTCATAGCCAATACATCCAAGGCCTGTGGGTAGATCTCAAATAGCTTCAACATGTCACCATGACATCCACTACCCTGTAATGCATCTGTACTTCATCATGTGCACCCCTGTGACTTCACATCCAATGCATCCAAGGGTTGTGGGTAGCTCTCAGATAGCTATAACATGTCCCCAGGACATCCAATAACCCACAATGCATATGTACCTCGTCACTCCCTCTGAAGAGGGACTACGCCAAGCTTGTCCCTGAAGTGCTCGAACTTTGTCCTCGACAATGACTTGGTCAACACATCTGCAACATGCTCCTCGGTAGTCACACACTGGAGCCTTTGTAATACCTCAAGGCCGAGCCCCTTTTGAATTGTAATTTTTCTTATAGGCTGGTGAGCCAAGTGGTTGTAAGATGAAAGACTTATGTGTTTATTAGGCTCGTGAGACAGATGCCAAGGCCAAGATCCTGATATTTTGTTTGTATATGTAATTATGCAGAAAACTAATAAAAATATAAACGATGTTGCATGTAGACCGACCGTGAAGAAGAGTTATGGGGGACTAAGCTCCACTAGGTAGGGTAAGGAAGGGGGGCTAACTATTGGGCCTAGGGGATAATCTAGGGGGCTTACCTCTAGAGGAATAATATTTTAATATTATTTCCTAAAGACTAAGGTGAACATTATATGTTTTGTTATCCTAAGTTCCTGGAAAGTGGGACGTGGGCTTAATGGAGTGCATGCGGCTCCAGGAAGGCAAGTGTCAACCTGGGCGCATGCAGCTAAAGTTGAAGCGTCAACTTGTGTTGGGGGGGGTTCGCGAGTCATTCTTCCATCATTCACCTGAGTCGTGCTGCCATTCTCCCATCATGCACGTGAACCCGATTTGGTTATGTGT
This sequence comes from Picea engelmannii, assembly GCA_009831015.1. NCBI lineage: Eukaryota > Viridiplantae > Streptophyta > Pinopsida > Pinales > Pinaceae > Picea > Picea engelmannii. The sequence goes on from ML779806.1 coordinate 680,223, forward strand.
CTGCATTTTCATACAGGCGCACAATGAAGGAGACCCTCACGGGAAGGTTGTCATCCTGTCATTTTCCTGATTCATCGTTCTTGCCTATGCATCTGACCTCTACCTACCCGCACACAATTTTGAAACCAGAGCGGGGAAGCCACCTTGTGTTGTTTCCTGTGAAGACCGACGCAATTGTAGTTTCTTGAGCTATGTTGAGACTTAGTGTTAGGCTGTTGCCGGTTCGAGTGTCCATACCTGTTTGTCCCTGTTGCCGTTAACTGCTGCTGTTGTTGTTGCTGTCAACCATACCCGGCTGTAGTTGAGTCGAAGACTGGTTATCAGACTTGTGAGTAGCTCTCCCAGGTGAGAGAGTCTGCTGGGAAGTGAGTTCTCCTGGAAGGGAGTCCTGTAGCAGCCACAGTACTCTGAGACTTTCATTCCAGCCTGTTGCTGAAGCCCAAGGTAAGGGAGGTGTACTGGCCGATGGACTTGTAGTAGTGAAGGTGTACTCTCTTGGGGTGGAGCAGGTGTGTGGGGAATGAGGGTCTGTGTGTTGTGGGCATAAGTGGCTCCTGGGATAAAATATCCTTCCTGTTGCTTTGTGCAACTTCCTTGTTGTCCTTGCCAAGCGTAGAATTCCCTTACCCAGTGGAGTTTAGTCCTAGCTTGGGGGTGACCTATTGCTCAGAGTGATGAGCAGTGCAGTCTAAGGCTGGGAGGTTCGTGGAAGGTCTGCATGCATTTGGTGGATTCACTCCAGATAAAAGATAAGTATCATTTGTGCGATTAATTATGTATTTTATACATGTTTTGTGATGAATGATTATCATGTATTCAGTTGTGTATATGAATTAATGTTATTTTTCATTGATTGTATATGGTAGCAGTAATTCCGTGATTACTCTATGTTAAGAATTTTAATTCATTAAAATGTATGTCATTTATATATAAGTGTATATTCCGTAGTAGTGGCATTACCTGGTCTCTGGAGGGCTGGGGATGTTACAATATGGTATCAGAACATGGTTACAACACTGAGCCCGGATGKGCCATGTTGGTGGTTAATGAGAYAAAGATTTCAGAGTGAATTGTTGTCGAAAGGGACAAAATTTGAGGTTCAGAGTGTCTCTGGGTGCAAGGAGTGTGTCGACAGAGTCTTTGAATAAAAAATCTTGGGAGAAATAGATTGAGTTTTCTTGTGAAGGGATGTGGAGATCTGTTTCAAGGAGTGCACAGATCTGAAATTTGACTAAGTGTCGAAGCAAACCTCTAAGGAGAAGGGGTTCGAGAAATGAAGCTTAGGAGGAGGAGAGAAAATAGTCGTCATATCTGTTGTTGCAAGGAGTCTGGGCCGTTAGATATGTGTCCAGGTAAGCAAAGGAAAATTACTTCGGAAGATTTCAAGTGTGGAGTGTGACAAACTCCTGAAGTCCCGAAGTAGATCACAACCTTCCGTTGTGAAGGAAACGCGTCAAGAGATCATGTACTTTGGGAGGAGGCAAGTGCCATGATTTTGAAACTCTCGGAGCTTGAAGTACCGAAGTCACTCGGAGCTCCGGGAAAAAGCGAGCGTAGAGGAGTTGAAAATCTCGAAGCTCGACGTTCCAAAGTCTCGAAGAGTCGAAGTGGTGAGTCATGAGGATGTCACCTGGAGGTGACATAGACACATAGGATGTGTGCCACATGTTAGTGGGTTTAGAACCCGTGGAAGATTGAAATGGCATTTAGAACATAGCGCGTGGGCCATGTATTAGTCGCTAGTACTCCGCCATGTGGCATCCTGTATGAGCAAGGTTTTTGGGGCCCTAGGTTACGTAACGTAGTTAAAGGTCGGAGGACCCACACTGGCGTTGATCATGATACATCAAGATCGACGAACAGAAGGCATTGCGGGGACCCAAGTCGCACAAAAGTTAATTATCCAAGGCGGTCCTGCAATCCAAACCACGGTTTCACCAATGGGTTATGTGTCAGCGTCAGAAGAATTGCGGGATGAAAGGAGGGTTACTCCAAACCACCGTTGCATGCCCCCCCAATTGAGAAAATGTTAAGTGATTTAATGTAAGGACGTCACCAAAGGTGATGGGGAATGTTCAGAGATTAACAATTCGTATGTGTGGATGTGAGATCCTCCGAAGCTCCGAAGTCCCGAAGACCTGAAGTCCTGGAAATCAGACACCTGAGGTTCCATAGTAAGTATCATCCGTTAGATGTTAGGTAAATGTGGACTCAATATCCACCCTACTTCACGATTTTGGTAATCCAAACTCTGAGGGATTGTTGTATTGTGCATTGAAAATTTCTGAAGTCGAAGGCCCGAGTAAGAACCTTTTGACTTAGCGCTTGGCCACGGTCCGTGATTACATGGGTTGGGGACTGAGAGAAAGGGGCTAGTGCCCGAAATTTATTACAGAGCAGAGAAGAGCTCGGAAAGAAAAATGAAATATGAATGTTTTCTTAAATCATATTAGTTTATGAATGTTGTGGGAATTGTTAAGGAATGATGGCCTGAAAAATTCCTGTTGATTGCACGTTGTGTTTTGAAGAGTTCAACAAGTGTCAGGACCGCAACGAATTTCCACAGAGTGTAGAGAAATGGAGGAGTCACAAAATTCTTCCAGTTCAGAGAGTGAAGTAAAAGGAATGGATGTCCATTTAGGAGGGGAAGAATCGAACTCCAATGGGCATGGAGAAGAGATAGATAAGGAAGGGCGTATGATGAAAATCATTGAACAATTGCAGAAGGACGCCCAGGCTCACCGATCTGATAACATAAAGCTCATGAAAGCTAGGTATCAACAAGAAAAGTTAAACTTAAAGTTGATGCAGAGTCTGGAAATAATTGAAAGGAAATTTGATAAGGAGAGTGACTCAAGCAAAACATGGAGCCACAAGAATCCTAAGAGGAAAAGAATATCAAGAAGTGTTAGGATGCATCATCATCACTCCTTGAAACATTCCAATAAGGAGGCACATAGTATTTCAAGCCCATCTCCTACCAGAAAACATAGGATATTTGGAATGGATGAACTGAAAGGTGAAATGAACAAGATTAAACTTCCTACATTTGACGGAGAACATAAGGAAGATGAAGATGCTGAGACATGGCTGTTGGGCATGAGAAGATATTTCCAACTGCATAACTATTCTTCTCATGCAGAGGGAAGAATTTCCATTTACCAACTTAAAGGAAAGACATCTGTAGGGTGGGAGCAACTTGTGCAAGTACAACACGTCAGAGAGAAGAATATTACTTGGAGGGAGTTCAAGAAGTATTTTGAAAAGAAGTACTTAACTAAGAGGTACTATGACAAAAATATGAAAGAGTTCTTTGAACTCAAACTGGGCAGCATGAACATTGATGAATATGAACGGAGGTTTTTGGAATTGTTGAAGTATGTTTCTTTCATCAAGGATGAGACTATCAAAATTTAAAGGTATCTGAATAGACTGCCATCTTCCATTAGTGAAAAGATCCAGTATGATGACCCAAATACTATGGAAGAAACTTTAAGGAGATAAAAATGCTTATATGATCAGCAAAAAGAAAAGCCTACTTTCCAAAAAAATTGGGAAGACAAGAAGAAGTTTAAGAGGGAGCAAAGGAAAAAGGGAAAGAAACCACCATTTTTCAGGAACAGTCCTCAAGGAAAACCATCTTTTAGAGAGCCCAAGAAGGATGAAGTGGGTGGACAAATGCCAAGACAACCACCTATGGAATGTTGGGGTTGTAAAGGAAATCATAGGTACATAAATTTCCCCCACATAAATGAAAAAGTGAGAGTTGTCCACAATGTTCAGCAGGCAGCAACAGTGGAGGACATGGGCAATATAATACCAAGGATATACGCAGCCCTGGACAACAAGAAAGCAGAATATTAGTCGCACATGATTGAAGTGGAAGGTATGATCAACAACCATGCCTTTACTATTTTAATTGATTCAGGGGCTAGCCATAGTTATGTATATCCTAGAGTGGTGGAAAGTTTGCAATTGTCGAGAAGCAAACATGGAAAATCTTGGTTAGTGCAACTCACTACATGAACCAAGAGAAAGGTTACGAAATTGGTTAAGTCATGTCTAGTGAACATGAACGAACTGAGCGCGAGAGATGAATTGGACATTTTACCTTTATGTTCTTATGATTGTCTAATTGGGATGGATTGGTCGGACCAACACCATGCTATATTGGACTGTCATAAGAAGGCATTCATGTGTCTGGATGAGGAAGGAAATCGAAGAACAATCCAAGGAATTCCCAGGGAAGTTACTGTTAGATAAATCTCAACAATGCAACTGAAGAAGTGTTACAGAAAAGGTTGTCAATTATTTGTAGCCCATGTGGAGGAATCATATCAGGATGAGGTCTCAAGTATTGAATAACATGAAATATTAAAAGATTACAAATATGTATTCTAGGAGGTACCCAGACTACCCCCGAAAAGAGATATTGACTTTTCTGTAAACTTGATGCCTGGAGCAACTCCAGTATCTAAAGCTCCTTACAGAATGAGTACACTAGAGCTGAAAGAACTGCAAATGCATCTTGAAGAAATTATGAAGAAGGGGTATATACACCTAAGTGTGTCGCCTTGGGGAGCCCCGGTCCTATTCATGAAGAAGAAGGATGGAACATTGAAATTGTGCATCGATTCTAGACAATTGAACAAAGTGACTGTTAAGAACAAGTATCCTCTGCCAAGGATTGATGATCTCTTTGATCAGTTTAAGGATGCTAATATATTTTCAAAAATAGATCTTAGATCAGGATATCACCAGGTAAGAATGAAGGATGAAGACATCAGTAAGACCACCTTCAGAACAAGGTATGGTCACTATGAATTCATAGTGGTGCCATTTGGGTTGTCAAATGCACCCGTTGTTTTTATGTGCCTGATGAATGGTGTGTTCAGAGAATATCTGGACAAGTTTGTCATAGTATTTTTGGATGACATCTTGGTGTATTACAAGTCGAAGGAAGAGCATGAAAAACATCTTAGGATGGTGTTGCAGGTGCTAAGAGAGCACCAGTTGTATGCTAAATTGAGAAAGTGCTCATTTTATCAAAAGCAGATCCATTACTTGGGGCATATAATTTCAAAGGATGGGATAGTTGTAGATCCTTAGAATATAGAAGCCATCAGGGAATGGACAACACCAAAGAATGTGAAAGAAGTCAGATCCTTTATGGGTCTAGCTGGCTATTACAGAAGGTCCATTGCAGGGTTCTCAAGGATAGCTCACCCTATCACTTCCTTGCAAAGGAAGGAGAATAAGTTTCAGTGGACTGAAGAATGTGAGAAGAGCTTCCAGTGATTGAAGCAACTGTTAACCAGTGCTCCAATCCTAAGGATTGCAGATCCGAATGACGACTTTGTAGTGTACACAGATGCATGCAAAGAAGGACTCGGAGGAGTCCTCAGTCATAATAGATTCATAATTTGTTATGAATCCAGAAAGTTGAAAGAGTACGAAAGAAACTATGCAGCTCATGATTTGGAGTTGGCAGTCATCGTTCACGCTCTGAAGAAATGGAGGAATTACCTCATGGGAAAGAGGTTCGAAATGAGAACAAACCACAATGGTTTGAAGTATTTGTTTGATCAGCCAACCTTGAATGCTAGATAGAGTAGGTGGTTGGAGTCTCTTTGTGATTATGAATTTGATATCAAGCATATCAAAGGAAAGGAAAACAAAGTGGCTGATGCACTCAGTAGGAGAGTGCATGAATTGCATGCTTCGACCATTAGCATGTACCGAATTGATATTAAAGGAAGAATTTCGGAAGCTGCAAATGCAGATTTGCAGTACATGGAGTTGGTAAAAAAGCTACATCATGGTAAGATGCTACAGAAAGTGGAAGATTTTAAGTTAGGGGCTGATGGAATAATTTTGTACAAATATTTTTTTTTATGTACCTAATGTCCAGGATTTGAAACTTATGATTTTGAATGAAATGCATAATGTGCCTTATGCAGGGCACCCTGGATATCAGAAAACTATGGCAACAATCAAGAGCCATTACTTTTGGCCAGGTATGAAGAAAGAGATTGGAGAATACATCGCCAGATGTATGGAGTGCCAGAAGGTTAAAGCTGAGCATAGGCACCCATCAGGGTTTCTACAACCTTTACCCATCCCTTAGTGGAAGTGGGAGGTAGTCACAATGGATTTCATCATAGGATTTCCCAGAATCGGCAAGTAGCATGATTCAATCATGGTGGTGGTGGACAAGCTTACGAACGCTGTCCATTTTATTCCACTAAAGACTACTCACAAGGAAGCTAATGTTGCAGATATATTTTTAAGGGAAATAACACGATTGCATGTTATTCCCAAGACAATTGTGTCTAACAGGGACCCAAAATTCACCTCAAAATTTTGGAAAGGGTTATTCAAAGGGTTCGAAACGAATCTAAACTTCAACACTACTTATCATCCTGAGTCCGATGGGCGGGCAGAGAGGGTGAACCAAGTGATAGAGGAAATGTTAAGGATGTATGTGATGGAAAATTAGTCTAAATGGGAAGACTACCTACACTTGGTAGAATTTTCCTACAACAATGGGTATCAAGCATCGTTGAAAATGAGCCCATTTGAAGCACTTTATGGCAGACAATGCAATATTCCAGTAAGTTGGGATAATCCAACTGATAGAGCAATAGTTGGGCCAAATTTTCTCAAGGAAATAGAAGAACAAATGCTGAAGATTAAGCAGAATTTGAAAGTTGCCCAAGACAAGCAGAAGAATTATGCTGATAAGAACAGGATCCACAGGGAGTTCAAAGTGGGTGATCATGTTTTTCTAAAAGTAAAAGCTAACAGAAGTTCCCTGAAGCTAGGAAACTATTCCAAGTTGGCAGCAAGATTTTGTGGGCCATTTGAAATCCTAGAAAGGATTGGACCAGTTGCATATATGCTTGCATTGCCTGCATCCATGACTGTACATAATGTGTTTCATATTTCATTGCTTAGGAAATATATACCTGATGCTAATCATGTAATCGATTGGAATGTAATTTAGGTGGAACAAGAAGGTGTCTTGCATGTGCATCTGGTGCGTATATTGGACCGGAAAAGAAAGAAGCTCTGGAATCGAGCTATAAGACTTGTAAAAGTCCAGTGGACCTGGTATGGTCATGAGGATGCAACATGGGAGCATGAAGATTCTATGCGGGCAGAATACCTGCATCTTTTTGAAGATTTTGGAAATCTTGTTGTTGTTTTGTAAATAAATTGCATTGAGGACAGTGGAAAAATAAGGGGAGGGGATTGTAATACCCCAAGGCCGAGTCTCTTCTGAATTGTAATTTTGCTTATAGGATAGTGAGCCAAGTGGTTGTAAGTTGAAAGACTTATGTGTTTATTAGGCTGGTGAGCTAGATGCCAAGGCCAGGAGCCTGATATTTTGTTTGTATATGTAATTATGAAGAACATTAATAAAAATATAAACACTGTTGCGTGTAGACTGACCATGAAGAATATTTATGGGGGACTAAGCTCCACTAGGTAGGGTAAGGAAGGGGGCTAAGTATTGGACCTAGGGGCTAAGATAGGGGGCTTACCTCTAGAGGAATAATATTTTAATATTATTTCCTAAAGACTAAGGTGAACATTATATGTTTTGTTATCCTAAGTTCCTGGAAAGTGGGACGTGGGCTTAATGGAGCGCATGCAACTCCAGGAAGACAAGTGTCGACCTGGGCGCATGCAGCTAAAGATGAAGCGTCAGCTCGTGTTGGGGGGGGGTTGTGAGTCATTCTGCCATCATTCGCCTAAGTCATGCTGCCATTATCCCATCTTGCACGTGAACTTGATTTGGTTCTGTGTCTGCATATGCATACAGGCGCATAGTGAAGGAGACCCTCACGGGAAGGTTGTCGTCCTGTCATTTTCTCGATTCGTTGTTCTTTCCTCTGCGTCTAACCTCTGCCTACCCGCACGCATTTCTAAAACCAGAGCGGGGAAGCCGCCCTGTACTGTTTCCTGTGAAGCCCAACACAATTGTAGTCATCTGATCCATGTTGAGACTTAGTGTTAGGCTGTTGTCGGTTCGAGTGTCCATACCTGTTTTTCCCTATTGTCGTTAACTGTTGTTGTTGTTGTTTCTGTTGCTGTCAATCGTACATGGATGTAACTGAGTCGAAGACTGGTTATCAGACATGTGAGAAGCTCTCCCAGGTGAGAGATTCTGTTGGGAAGTGAGTTCTCCTGGAAGGGAGTCCCATAGTAGCCACAGTACTCCGAGACTTCTGGTCCAGCCTGTTGCTAAAGCCCAAGGTAAGGGAGGTGTACTGGCCGATGGAATTGTAGTAGTGAAGGTGTACTCTCTTGGGGTGGAGCAGGTGTGTGGGGAATGAGGGTCTGTGTGTTATGGGCGTAGGTGGCTCTTGGGATAAAAGATCCTTCCTATTTGTTTGTGAAACTTCCTTGTTGTCCTTGTCAAGCCTAGAATTCCCTTGTCCGATGGAGTTTAGTCCCAACTCGGGGCTGACCTACTGCTTAGAGTGATGAGCAGCGTGGTATAAGGTTGGGAGGTTTGTGGAAGGTCTGCATGCAGTTGGTGGATTCACTCAAGATAAAAGATAAGTATCATTTATGCGATTAATTATGTATTTTATGCATGTTTTGTGATGAATGATTATCATGTATTCGGTTGTGTATATGAATTAATGTTAGTTTTCATTGATTGTATATGGTAGCAGTAATTTTGTGATTACTCTGTGTTAAGCATTTTAATTCATTAAAATGCATGTCATTTATATATAAGTGTATATTCTGTAGTAGTGGCATTACCCGGTCTCTGGAGGGTCGGGGATGTTATAGCCTCACTTCTCTCCTCTACACCATATCCTTGATATAGTGATATTTGATCTCGATATGCTTCGACCTATCATGGAACACCAGATTCTCTTACAACTTCATGCAACTCTGATTATCACACCAACTGCAGGTCGCCTCCAGTTTGAGACTAAATAACCCAGACAATAGCTTCCGAAGACACACTGCTTCTCTACATGCTACACATGATGTCACCTATTCAGCCTCAACCGTACTGAGTGCTACACATGACTGCTTCCTTCTACTCCACGAAACCATACTGGAGCCTATATTGAAGCAATATGTTGAAGTACTCTTCCGATCAGGAATAATTCTGGCCCAATCTGAATCCGAATATCCATATAACATGAACTCATGGTCCTTCACATACCTGAGACCATAATCCAATGTACCCTTAAGGTACCTTATCACATATTTTTCTGCAACCAAATGAACCTGCCTGGGATGCTCCATATACTGACTCAAGGTGTTCTTAACAAAACATATATACAGTCTCATGTTTGTAAAGTACATCAACAAACCCACCATCTTCCTCTATAAAGTAACATCCACAGTCTCTGAAGTCGTATCTATGGATGATTTTAGGGGCTAAATTTCGCTCATGGGCTAATTTTCCATGTTTTTTCCAAAAATGAGATTTGTTATTTTAAAAATGATTCGCCCAAATTCTATAGGATAAAATTATTTTACCTTAAAAATCGCCAAAAATTTATAAAAACTATATAAAATCATTAGAAATTTGAATATTTTTACAAAAATATCGCCAAACATTTATAGTTGGCATATGAAGGATAAGTAAGATTCGCAAAGGTTTCTACATTTTAAAATAAATTTACATCCTTAAAATCATCCCTGGTCGTATCCTGTAACAACTTCATATTTGACACCATAGGTGTATCCATTGCCTTTCAATCCAACATCCCAAACCTCTTCAGGACTTCCACTGCATACTTCCCTTGATTTAGAAGGTTCTCATCTTGTCTCTGCCATACCTCGAGAACCCAAAAATTAATGCATCATCCTGAGATATTTCATCTTAAACTCAACAATCAGTTTTCTCTTACACTCTGAGATGAGATTTTCCACACTTGTTAAAAACATGTCACCCACATACAATGATAGTATTACCAGAACATCATCCACAACCTTAAAGTAAAGGTTAGGATATGCATTGCTCTTTGTAAATCCGATGCTAGTCAGAAAACTATAAATCTTGCCATACCATGCTCTGGATGCCTACTTTAATCCATATAAATCCTTCTTCAATATGCACACATGTGTCTCCTTGTCATGTACCCCGAACCCTTGTGGTTTCTCCACATATACTTCCTCTTTTATTTCACCATTCAAGAAGGTTGTCTTCACATCCATCTAATGCACCTTCCATTTCATTATTGCGGACAATGAAATTATAGTCCTGATCAAGGTATATCTCACCACGGGAGAAAATTTCTCCTCATATTCAATGTCCTCCTTCTAAGAGAATCCTTGAGCCACAAATTTAGCCTTATACTTAATACTGTCATTAGTTGCATGTTTCATTTTGTAGATCCATTTTGAAATTACTACTGATTTCTCCTTCGGTCTAGGGACCACATCCCATACATCACTCTTTACTATAGACTGATATTCCTCCCCCATGGCATCCTTCCATACCGTCTTTTCTGTAGCCTTTTCATAACTGGATGGTTTTTCATCCATGATATCACACAAACCTGTCACATAGTTGGAATATGGTTCCGACTTCTTACTTTCCCTGAGATATTTTTCCAAGGGACCATATCTTTATGCATCTCTGATGAGCTCATGTGCCCAAGCTGGTCTTCTCTTGTGAGAAGGCATCTCTGATGAGCTCCTGTGCCCAAGCTGGTCTTCTCTTGCGAGAAGGCATCTCTGCTGGTCTTTGAGCTTCTGCCATGTCATTATCATTATGAATGACTTCCTTTAGTTCAATTTCTTTTTCCTATGGAACTCTAGTAACTTCATTCTCCTTCTCATGAACCTATTTTTCATAGTCCTATTTTGATTTGTTGAAAGATGCACTCTTATCGAAGGTGACATCTCGGCTAATCTCATCTTTCCGGTGACCGGGAATATATATCCTGTATTCCTTTGATGTGTCATTGTAACCAAAAAATATGCCATTCTTTCCAAATGGATCCAATTTTGTCCTGTTTTCCTTAGGGACATGCACAAATATGGGGAAGCCAAATATCCTTAGATGGATAACTTTCGACTTCTCTCCTAAAAAAATCTCCTCTGGTGTCTTGTTTTCAAGTACTTTGTGGGGAATTTTGTTATGCACATACATTGTAGTCTTTACTGCTTCTTCCCACATATGCATATGTAGATCTTGATCATGGATCATATCCTTCACTACTCCATGATCGATCAATTCTTCCTTTATTCTACTCCATTATGCCTTAATCCCAACTTCCTTGCAATATTCTTTGAATTCCTATGAAGTGAATTCTCTTCCATTATCTAATCGCAAGGTATTTATCTTCTGCTCTGTTAGGTTATCTACTAGTGCCTTAAATTCTTTGAATTTTCAAAACACTTCAATCTTTGAATTCAACAAATAGATCCAAGTTTTACGTGAGTAATAATCAATAAAAGACACATAATATGCATACCTTCTTAGTGAAGTTTCTGACATCGGTCCACACACATTCGAGTGCACGATGTCCAATACTCTTTTGGCTCTGCTATCACTAATGGGAAATGAGTGCTTCATGTTCTTTCCTTGTAAGCAACCTTTTCACACGTTGTCTGGTTTTTCCTGGATCTCTGGTAGTCCCATCGCCATCTTGCTCACACTCGGTAGGGCCTTGTAATGTAGGTGAGAAAATATCCTATGCCATAATTCACTTGGATTCATAGTGTCATGAATTAACGTTGAATATGATCACACTTTCAATTTGTAGAGCCCTCCCTCTTGAACTCCAATCACCACAACATCATCAAAAGTATTCCCTCTATGCCACATAAGAATGTGTCCATCAACAAATGAAAATATGTAACCCTTCTCACCCAATGCTGAAATCGAGAGAAGGTTCTTCTTCAATCTAGGAACATAGAGAACTTCCTTCATCTTCATTGGATTTCCTGAGTCTAACTTGTAGGAGGATTCTCCTACTCCTTTGATTAGATACTGATATTCATCTCCCAATTTCACCTTGTGCGGTGAACCCTTATGAGTAAGGTTAGACAAGGAGTCTTTATAACCTATCATGTGCTTGGAAGAACCACTGTCCACAAGCCAAATGTCACTTCCATGAGTGACAGTTCCTGTAAGGGCTGAGATAAGAAATACTCCTCATCACTTGATTCATCTTCCTTTGCAACCTTCTTGGATGGTTCATCATCTTCATTTGTATGGATATGATTCATTTTACCTCCTTTCTTTTCCCTTGGTCTCTGATTGAGGGAACAATTCCTAGAAATGTGTCCCATTCTTTGACAACATAAACATCTTATATTTGGGTTATTTCTTTGGCCCTTTTGAAATTTTTTGGGTGAGGAGGGTTCTTTCTTGCTCTTTCCTTTCTTGGTGTAGGAGGATAGGGCTTGATCATCATCTGTCATGTTCTCTTCTCTTGTTGTCATCCTTTCTTCTTCTTGGTTGCAATATTCCCATAACCTACTGAACTTGGGTAACTTCCTTCTTGAGCATATCCATTGAATAAATGCATCCCATGACCTTGGGAGACCATTCAAGGTGGTCATCACCATTTATTCTCCATTCACTATATCACCAATGGATTCTATCTTCTCCTTGATCTAGTTCAATATTGAGAAGTAAGAGTGGATGGTTTATGAATTTTGCATCCTCACATTCTTTAACTGAGTTCTCAAGGTCATTCTTCGATTGATGTTGTTTCCTTCAAACAGTCGGGTTAAGGCATCAATCATTTCTTTTGGAGTGGATAATGAAGATATGTGATGAATAAGATGGTCCTTAATGGAGTTTGCAATAATCCTCTTTGCTTTGACCATATCCTTCTTGTGCTTTGCTTTAGCCTCATCTCCCTCTGGTTATGAAACCTCTTCTTTAGTGAACTTCTCTAGATCATGTTCTTCTAGGGGGAGGGATACTCATTACCTCCAAGCTCTGAAGTTGTCAGCTCCCTCCAACTTCTCATCAATCTTGGTTTCAATAGTCATCCTGCCACTAAATCACAAATTCTGGATTCTGAAGATCTGGACTAGGGAAAAGATGCACTCCACTAGGGCACACTTGCTGGTGGTCTTGTCTTGTCCAACAACCACTCCTATCAATAAAAATGGCTCATTTTGTTTGCTAGATATGTGAATTGTCTTCTATTCAAGCCTGCTCTGATACCATGTTATAATTTTAGAAGTTACAATTATCTTCTTTAACATTCATTAACAATTGCATGTAATAAGATCACTGAAAGATAAACAATCACATAACACAAGATATATCATGGGAAACCCTCATGGGGGAGAAAACCTAGCAACCAATTCTTCAGTATAGATTCCTTCAACCAAAGCAATTTCACGTTATATAACTCTCCACAAATAGACCAAGACCAAGAAACCAAGACCTCCCGCACTGGACCTCCTTTGCTATGCTCCAAAAACACAAGAGAAGACAAGTTGTGTGGGTGTACAAATGAGAGGATCTCGACCTCTATTTATACACATAACTTGACTCTTGAAAAGATGCAACCCTAAGAGGGGTCATTTCGACTTATACAATAAGGATAACAATAAAATAATAATTTCTTTTGAGCCGATTTATACAATAAAATTACAATAACCTTCTCGAGGTTTGACCAATACAAATACAAAAGAATATCTTCCATACTTACAACAAAATATCAACACTCCTTACAAACCACTAACAAGTTATTTTAAGTGGCATGATTTTCCTTAAATAAAGGTGGATGATTCAATTCATATTTGTAGATAACATTCACTAACAACTATCCTCACAACAAGTTGATCACTAAATTATAATAAATCCCCCCCCCCACTAAAAATAAAAAATCTTTAATTACTTCAAAAATCAATTAATATATATTTGTAATATAAAATATAGGAAAAGACATAGAATGGAACATAGCCTTTATATTTCCTAAAAAAAAGCTATATAATTCATTTAAATGAAAAATTGGAAGTAAGTACCTTTCAAAGGTTATATGGGTATCCTCACACTAATATTAATTGTATGCTAAACCACTCGGCATTATATTTTAATGAGTAATAGTAAAAGGCATTGTTGGATTATTGGGTGTCCTTTTGTTGATTACATGCAAAAATCTTACATATGTATATATATCATCTTTATATTACAATAATATTTATATATGTATATATATCATCTTTATATTACAATAATAATTCAATAAGAAATGGAGATCACATTTTCCACGTGGTTTTTATACGTGTCACATTGTATTTAAAGCAAAATATAAGTTGGCTAATATTCAAAACTATTTTTAAGGAAGTATAATAAGGCTAATAAATGTAAATAACCTTTTGTTTGTAGTGTTAAAAAGTTGGCATCCAACCTGGACATAACTATCCATCATTGCAATTATAAATTGACACCTTTTGTTTGTAGTGTTAAAAATAATAGGCATCCAACCTGGACATAAGTATCCATCATTGCAATTATAAATTGACACCTTTTGTTTGTAGTGTTAAAAATAATAAAAATAATAGGCATCCAACCTGGACATAACTATCCATCATTGCAATTATAAATTGACCCCTTTTGTTTGTAGTGTTAAAAATAATAGGCATCCAACCTGGACATAACTATCCATCATTGTAATTATAAATTGACATATTGGACATAAGTATCCATCATTACAATTACAAATTGACATATTGTTGGTTTCGATAAATCTCTTTCGTTAGAAATTAAAGTTGACAGATTGTTTGGGCTTTTTAAATCTCTTTCATCATAAATGGTTTTTTAAATCTCTTTCATCATGAATTAAAGTTTATAGGAAACGAGTAGAGTTAATATATTTCATTAGTGTAGCAATTGCTAACCTCAATGTTTGTTGTCATTACATGGGGATGATTATATCTCATTCCATTCATTTATAATTATATGAATATTTAAATTGTAAATATTATAAGGTGTGAATTTTATGTGAGTTTTAATTTTTAATTAATAATGATGATGATTAGTGTTTATTAAAATCGAATTTGGTCGATCTTAAGAAAGTAAGGGATTACTTTTATAGCTTTATAATTTTATTTCTATGCTCGAAAAGAATAAAGGGAAGCATTTCAAGATCACCATAGTTTTGTTGAGTTAGAAGGTTAAGAAGATTGGTAGCGTAACAAATCTTTTAAAAGTGATATCTAATTTGGGTATATGTTGGACATTCTAAGAGAAAGTGTTTTTTATATTCAACCCTTTTAGTGTCACAAAGGTGACCAATTCTTTCATCCCACAAAGTTTTGTGAATTGTCCAATGCCCAATGTTCTTATTTTAACAATGTTGATTTTCTTCTTTACACCAGTCAAAACATAGAGATACTTTTTATCTTCTAGATTACGGTTAGTCACCTCCATATAAAATCTTAATTTTTTTTCCCCTCTAACTCTTTATTGCACCACAATTTCTCCTTAAATTTAGATGTAATAATATTTTTAATATTATCTTTATTTTGTAATATGATTTCTTCCTTTATTCCCCAATTGTTTAGCTGAGATTGAGCATGCTTATGCCATGCTCACTTGAAACATAGTTACCAACTTAACAAGAACTCTCCAGATTTCTCATTTTTTCAAGTGTTGCATTTTTTACCCCGTTTTGAAAAGTGGTGCTACTGGTAACACCACTTTTTTATGGTGGTTAAAATCCAGACTCAACGCATTGACAACTGATGTCATTATGATGTCATTGTCGACAAAGACTTTAAAATTTACATTTATATGGGTCAGAGGGTGCAGGGGGGAAATGTCGGGAATTTCCCTAGCCCCCCATGGTTCCATGCGACCACACATGACTGTGGGGGGCTGGGGCGATGCCCAACATTGCCCCCCCTTGTGCCCTTCGGCCAACAGACAACCGATATGTCAACTGTCTGCAAATGGAGGGCGTGGGCCGCATGGGACCGCTGCCAAGCCCGCGGGGGGAAGGGGTGATGCCCGACATTGCTCCCCTCACCCTTCGACCCATATAAATGTTTTATTTATTTTATAATTTATTTTTATGATAGGTTATATTTTAAATTTTTTTAATTTTTTATACAATTTTTTAATTGTTTAGTTGATAATTGGTTCTATTTTTTATTTATTTTTTAATTTTGTTTAAATTTTTATTATTTTTTTTAGATTTTTATTTTTACATTGTTTATTTATTTTTTTAATTTATGTTTTGAATTTTAGTTAAATTTGGGTTGGTTTTCATTATAACTAATTTTTATAATTATAAATTGTATTTAAAATATATATCTTTTCATTTTTATTTTTAAATTTTTACCTGAACTATTTTTAATATTTTTTAATATGTTTTTTTTTAAATTGTTTTTTTTTTAATTTCACTTCTTGTTTTAAAATTTTTACCTTAACTATAGTTAATATTATTTTTTGAATTTTTTTATTTTAAATTGTTTTTTATTTTTTTTTTAATTTCACTTTTTTGTTTGTGTTTTTAATTTTTATTGTTTTGTTATTTTTTTTATTATTCTATATACATATATATTAAATTGTTGTTTTTTTTGAAAATTTAAAATTTTTTTTGGTGTTTTTTTTCCACCATTTTTTTAATGTTTTTTTTTTCAATTTACGTTTTGAATATATTTTTCTAAATGTGTTTTTTTTTCATTTAAAAAAAAATTGTGAAGATTTTATCTTTTATTTATTTATTTTTCAATGTTAATTTAAGAAAAAAAAAGTTAGTAAATAAATTTTGAACTGACCATTTTGTATCCATTTTTTTTTTTGAATAGGGATTTATTGTCAAAACCATGGTTTCAAATAGGTTGTAATGAGCCATAATTTTAACGTTTATATATATATATTTTAATTAACATCACTTTTTAATTTAGGTGTTAATTTTAAGGTTTTTCTGAGCCACTATAGGAGTTTTGAAAACCATGCTTGAAAAATGTTGTAATTTTGACCTCGTTTGAAAAAATGGTGCTACCGGTAGCACAACTTTTTGATTTGTGGGTTGATTTTTATGCAAAAATATGAGTTTTTTGGGTCAAAGTTCTTGTTTTGAGGTCACAGTTCTCATTAAGTCGACAACTTTGTTTTGAGCTAAAGGTGGTTTTGACTAGAGTTTGAAACAATTTTGGGAAGCCTACTTTCTTTCATTTTGTTTAACTTGTTCTCATATATTAGGTACCTGGTCATAACCATGCTCTAAATGGGGGAAATGATTGTTTCTCTCAGGAGGATAAGATAGGGTGTATTTCCTTTAACTTTGAGTAAAGATTCGATGGTTTACAATTGTTTTCAAGCAACAATATTACCAACTTAACGAGAACTCTAGCCCAAAAAACTCATATTTTTGCATAAAAAACATGAAAATCAACCCCAAATCAAAAGTTGTGCTACTGGCAGCATCATTTTTTCAAACGAGATCAAAATTACAACATTTTTCAAACATGACCTTCAAAACTTATACAATAGCTTAGAAAAACATTAAAATTAACACCTAAATAAAAAAGTGACGATAACTAAAGAAAAAAGGTTTTTTCTAAACGTTAAAATTATGGCTCATTTCAACCTAATTGAAACCATGGTTTTGACAATAGATCCCTATGCAAAAAAAAGAAACCCAAAATTGGATACAAAATGGTCACTTAAAAATTTATTTACTAACATTTTTTTTTTCTTTTTAAATTTACATTGAAAAATAAATAAATAGAAAAGACAAAATCTTTGCAATTTTTTTTTAAACCAAAATTATATAAAATAAAAAAAGAAAACATTAAAAAAAGGGTTGAAAAAAAAATGAAACTTAAAAAACAATAACCAAAATAACCCTTGCAACTTAAAAAACACAAAAAAACAAAATAATAATAATAATAATAAATCAATAAAAAAACAAAAAAAAGAAACGAAATTAAAAGATATATTTAAAAAAAATCTAAAATAAATAAAAAAAATATATATTTTTTGTAAAATCCCCAAAGTAAAACATTATATTAAAAACTTTAAAGAAAAA
>ML779806.1:712982-728910 GCA_009831015.1 Picea engelmannii
CGGGTATGCTTGAAGCTTCCAAACAGTGAGACCGCTCTATTAATGCTCAAATGATTGATACAATGATGAATTACAATGGAAAATTTGAAGACACCCTTCAATTCTGATGTTCAAACCCAGAAACAGAGGTTACCACTAAATTCCTCTCGAAATTATGAGAAAAATCAGTATAAACTCGACTATGTTATGAACATGTGCTTAAAGACCCCCTTTTGCATGCAAAACATGACTATGGTTCTCATACAGGACAAATTGGACTAAGATCTCTATACACAACACTTTATCATATAACTAACATGACTATCAAATTCCTCTCAAAATTCTAATAAAAATGAGTATAAACACTCTATACTTCTCTCAAAGAACTCTATAGCATGCAAACCGAGACAAATCTAAAATAGGAACATCTCTTGTATGAAAAATGAGGGAAATATGCACTTGGCACAAATTTTGATGCATCTCCTCTACAAACCGACATGCATTTCCATTTCCATGTACAATGGTCTGGTGCTAGGTTTATATAGGGCTAGGTCGGCCACCTGGCCCCCCTATATACACGAGCTACATTTAATTACATTTAAATAAATATTTGTTTGTTTATTTAACAAACCCAACTATTTATGCATTGATAGGAGCATATAATGAAGGCATTGGAATATTCTAAAATATTCCCCCGGACATCTTGGGTTCAAATCCTATCGAACCTAATAAATTTTTATTCCCTTAGCCAATATTGGCCAATCAGAGAGTGCCACATGGAATTCTTTGGTTGGTCCAGCTATGCACAATCAACTGCATGCGTTAGTATCCTTCCATGTCATTTTCCTAATCACCAACCACCCATCTGCCACGTCACTGTACGACTTGCCACTTGTACATATGGATGATGATGTGTCCACACCTGAATAGGCTGCCATGTCATCCCTACAAATGACATGGAAACATCTAACTGGTCCAACTGGATGCCAAATGTGCCAAATCCGGGTGACACATGATGGCCTCTATTGATTCCATGTCATCTTGCTAACGTGATCATGATGTCACATGTACAGACTTCCCTGTCATCATGTTGCATGTTTCTTGAAAACTTCAAATGGCCATAACTTCCTCATACGATGTCTGTTTGAGGCGATTCACACGTTGTTGGAAATATCTTGTCAAGCTCTACACATTGAAGTCATTTTTATTACCATTTAAGATGATCAATTTTTTAGTGTTTTGAATTCTCCTGGATTAGTATAAGAAGGTGGTTCGTAATTGAGTGATAGCTCCTAAATGTAGCTTGTGCTTTATCTCTTTTTCTATGGCTTTCTAGCCATACAATAATATTCTTTTCTAAAATAATTCCATAAATCTTGGATAAAATTGTAATACCTCGGTTTTGAAACCCCGAGATTAATAATGTATTTTGTTTATTTGATGAAAGGATGGAGTGACTAAACAATTAAAAGAGGCTATAATGTCTAGGAGATATAATACTTTGAACATTGCAAATAATAAAATACATTGCTAGCTGGAAGACAAACAAGGAAAATAATTATAGGGAGCTATGATTCCACAAGAGAGAGGGCTAAAGGGGCTAAGTATTTTTATTATATTTTATTTACCCATCTTGGTTTTAATTGAGAAAAGTGGTTACATGAGCTTCTTGGGGAAAGGTCATGTGGCTCTTGATTTCTTGTAATTATATACATGCCTCTTGTGGGTTTTTTGGGGGTTCTTCTCGATTCACTCTTTCACTCTATCATTTGGTTCATTCATTCTTGTTCTTTGTTGGGACATGGGGACAAATTGTCATGGAAAGAAACCATTTTTTTGTTGGCTGCAATATTACTGGTGTATTCCGGCCATGAATTGATGCATGTTTTCTTGTGATGCATTGAGATGAGATAAACCTTGTTCACAGTTGAAAATCCTGACAGTCCTATCATGGATATTCTTGACCAGATGCACTGGAGCCCTATAAAGAAGTGGATATGTCGATAGACTGTGTGGTAGTGAAGGGGGTTCATTGTCTTTGGGTGGTACAAGCTAGAGAGAAGAGAGTTGGTGTACTTTGGATTACTATGTGCTGAGAAACATGTAAGAGCTTGAATGTTGATTGGTTTGGGAAGAAGAGTGCCGCTCTGGAACCCATCCTTGTGGATTCATAGCCTTGGCTCGGGGGTGACCTGTTGTTGAGACTTGGAACAACAATGTTTAAGGTCAGGTGGAACGTCCTTGGTTTGTACCCAACTGGTGATTGGTTTTGTTTAAGCTAAATAATCTTTGTCATGGTTTCCTTTGCTTGTATATTTATTTACACGATGTATTAATTATTATCTATGAGATATGTATTTTAATGTGCCTAGTTGCTGGTTAATGTTTTGCATGGCAAGATTAAGCATTCTTTTTAATTCTAGCATGAATCTTGATTATTTCATGTGCGATTATTGCATTTCTTTCATGCTTCTTTATTAATTAAATGCTATAATAATTTGAAATTAGTTCTTGAAGTGCGATTTGAAGTAGTGTGGCTAGTCTACTGGTGGCTAGGTATGTTACAGAGTGGTATCAGAGCTTTTGGTTCAAACAACAGATTAGTATGGGCTAGGACGATTGCGAATTAAGAAAATTTGTTGTTGCAGATTTTGGCTTGTGTGAATTTTGGGAAAATTGAAAACTTATTAGAGAGAAATCCTCAAATTCGTGAGCAGATTCAAGTTTAAAATAACCCAGAAGTGTCTGAGATGTTTAATGGCATCGATCGACCAAGTTGTAGAGTTGAATTCGACCTGCAAGGTCAAAATTTTGTATTTTAATGGTTGTTGTAGCATTGGATAGAGTTTAGTGAATTGACGGTCAAGATCACGCTAGATATCGAGATCAATGAGCTCGATTCATTTTGGTAAATTCAAAAAATTATAAGGTTTTAGAGTTTTGCAAAAAAAGAGAATCGACATCTAGTATTCATTTTCGATCGTTTTGAATTTGAAGCAGATCAATGACCGAGATTCATTTGTAGTTGGGAAAATGAGACAGATCGACGATATGGATTCATTTTTGCCTTTAGGAGGTTGGAGCCAATAGAAGACCAATATCATCTTGAATTGGAGATCGATGGTCCATATTCATTGAGAATTTGTTGAAAATTTTCTAAGTGTTAGAGTTGTCCAAAGGAGATCATCGATGATCGATGGTTGGGTTGGCTAGATTTGATGAATTATTTTTATCCATCCAAGGGAAATGGTCTACAATATGATGGGAGAACGGTCGGGTTGGCCGGATAGGAAAAGTATTTTTAGTTTTCCATTAGAAATGGTTGACAGCTAATGGTCGGGTCGAACGAAGTAGAGAAGTGTTTTCCATAGTCAAGGGGAATGGTCGACGGTTGGGTCAGCCGAAATGGGGAGAGTGTTTCATGATCCTCCAATGGGAATTGTTGAAGGTCGAGTCATCCGATATAGATATGTGTTGTAATCAGTTTCTAGGGATAAGGGTCAATGGACGACCATCAGGTCGATAATTTATGTAGTGAGGGAAGATCAATGGTTGGGATCTCACCCATTTTGAGATCGACAATGATGATTTCCACATAGGAAAGACTTCCCCAAAGAAATTTGAAACTCTTGGAGAGAGTCCAAAAAATAGACACATAAATAATCCATGGAGGAGCTGAATAAATTCTATGGGGATTGGAATGGGGATGCTGAAATAGGCCAAAATCCACTATTCTGGGCCACGTTTTTGGGATTTTTGATATTTTTGGAGGAAAAGTGACCCCAGGTCACAAAAGTATAAAATTTTATTTATTCGACATTTTATATACTCATTAAGACAAACAATTTTGGTTTAGTAAAATCTTTCCAAAAGTGCATAGATTGAGAGAGTTAGTTTTGCTAAGTCTGGAAAAAGGGGTGAAAATTGCAAAGTTGTCATTTCCATATTACTGCAGTTTTTGATTGGAGCATCAGATTCAAAATATTAGGGTTGTTATGAATTTAATATAATTATTGTTGTCTATGTATCATAAAAAAGTTTCTCTAGTTCCTGACATATTTTCTTTTGCAGTTGATAGAAATTGGCCTTACAATAAAATTACACCAGTGGAGAAAATGCATAAATGGGGTGAAAATGGATTTTTCAGGAAGCCATAACTTTCAACTTAGATATCAAAATGAGGCATGAGTATAGTCGTTGGAAATATGATTAAGAGGATAATAAACTCAAATTATTATAATTTGGAGAATTGTGATATAATTCTTCATGAATTGGGCAGAAAAAGGACTTGTAGCATTAATTGACAAATTTTTATAATATGCATAATTCTAACAAAAGTGGTTGTTTGCACATTTTGTAGAGTTAGGGAATATAAACATATCAGTTTAAGATAAGAATGCATATTTGGGACATGGAGGAAGGAGGTGGATCTTTCACTTGTGAGAGAGAAGCAGAAGGTCAAAATATCAGTGTTGGTAACACAAAGACATAATCAAATGGGAATAGGAGTAGAGGGGAACAAGAAAAATTAATAGAGACAATGAGAAGACCGAGAATAGAAGTGTAGATTTACAAAGCATATAATGAGAATATGATGAAAGAAAAAAATCAGATAAATACTCAAATGACACAAAGCTTAAACTAGTTGTAGAGGCAAGCAAGGAATGGATTAGACTCAATACATGATGAAGAAGGAAGATATCATGAAAGAAGAGATAACTACAGAAGAGTTGGTGATTCAATAAGTGCTAGTAGAACTCAAATACATCACTCACCTCCTTACTCAACAAATAAATTTTATGCATCCGAAGACTCCATAAGAAGTTTAGAAGCGTCTCCTATTAGGAAGCAAAGAAGAAGACATGAATTAGACAGTTTGCAAGGAGAGCAGAGGAAACTTAAGCCACTATAATTTGATGGTGAAAGAGAAAGGGAAGATGATTTTGAATCCTGGTTTCTTGGGATCAAGAAGTATTTTTAGTTTCACAACTACTCATCTAACCTAGAAGCAAGAATTGCCACATACCATTTGCATGGAAAAGTTGCTACGTGGTGGGATCATATGAAGAAAGTTGAACATATTAATGAGAGAATGATAAATTGGAATAATTTCAAGATATATTTTCATAAGGAGTATATTTCAGAGCACTCCTATGACAAGAAAATGCAAGAGTTCTTTGAACTCAAGTTGGGAAGCGTGACCATGGAAGAATACAAGAAGAATTTCTTGGGATTGATGAAGTATGTGGGGTTTATCAAGGATGAGAAGGTGAAGACACATAGGTTTTTGAGTGGAATTCCATCCTTTTATAAAGAGAAGATTCAATATGATGAGCCTAGGACTTTGAAAAATATCATTAGGAAGGCTAATTACTTGTATGAGCAAGGGAAGGGAAAATAATATTTACAAAAATCTTGGAAGGATAAGAATAAAAATAAATTTGATCAGAGAAGGAAGGTATTCAAACCTACTTAACACATGAACATCCCTAATAAAAATCAATAAGATCAATTTGATAAAGATGAATCCAAGAGAGAAGACTCCTTTGGAAAAAGGGGAAGACCACCAATCAAATGTTGGGGATGCAAGAAAGATCACATGTACAAGGATTTCCCTCACATAGAAGACAAAATGAATACCATGCACAACATCGAAGATGATACAAAAATAGAAGGCACGGGGAGAAGTATACCAAGAATATATGCAGCCTTGGAAGATCGACAAGTAGAATACCAATCCAATATGATCGAAGTTGAAGGAAAAATCATTAATCAAACTGTTTATATTTTAATTGATTTAGGAGAAATCCATTTTTACATTGATCCTAAAATAGTGGAAAAATTACATTTGGATAGAAGTAAGTTTGAGAAATCAAGTTTGGTTCAGCTAGCCACTGGAGAGATTGTTAAAGGTTACATCCAATAAATATTAATGGAGTGAGTACTAATACTGACCTAAATATCATACCATTGGGATCTTATGATATCCTAATTGGAATGGATTGGTTGGAAACGCATCATGTTGTCCTATATGGTCATAACAAGACATTTACATGTCTTGATGAAGAAGGAAAACAAAGCATTGTGAAAGGAATTCCCATAACCATTTCTATAAGGGATATTTGAGCCTTACATCTAAAGAGATGTTTTAGGAAAGGATGCCAATAATATGAAACTCACCTGGAGGAGACAGAAAAGAGAAAAGGGCTAAGCCTTGAATATTTTTCAATATTGCAAGAGTTTGAAGATGTATTCCAAGAAATATCAAAATTACCACCAAAGAGGGAAATAGTTTTCTCTATTGATTTAGTACCAGGAGCTTCCTCAATATCAAAAATACGTTATAGAATGAGTACACCAAAATTAAAATAATTACAAATGCAACTAGAATAATTGTTGAAGAAAGGGTACATTTTCCCAAGTGTTTCACCTTGGGGAGCACTAGTACTCTTTGTCAAAAAGAAGGATGGAACTTTGAGGTTGTTTATTGAATTTATAAAACCTAATAAATCCACTATGAAGAACAAATACTCTCTACCCAGAATTGATGAAATCATTGATCAACTAAGAGGGGAAAATATATTTTCAAAGAGACTTGAGATCAAGATACCATCAAGTAAGAATCAAGGAACAAGACATTGGTAAGACAACCTTTAGAACCAGGTATGGAAATTATGAATTTGTAGTGGTGCCATTTGGACTGACCAATACACCAACTATCTTTTTGTGCTTAACGAATGACATATTAATAAAATATTTGGATAAGTTTGTCATTTTATTCTTGGATGACATACTTATCTATTCTAGGTCAGAAGAAGAGCATGGACATCACTTGAGGTTGGTGTTGCAAGTGCTGAGGGAACATCAACGTTATTCCAAGCTTAGTAAGTTTTCTTTTTACCAAGAGAAAATCCATTATTTGGGGCACATTATTTCAGAATAAGGCACAGTAGTGGATCCAAAGAAGATTGAATCTATTAGAGGATGGACACCACCAATACATGTTTCATAAAGTTAGATATTTTATGGAATTAGTTGGATACTACAAGAGATTTATAGAAGGATTCTCTAACACTGATCATCCCATCACTTCTTTTTTTTAGAAGTAGTTCATGACAATACTTTATCAGTACTCACTACGTCCACATAATAATCCCCATAACCCCCCACAAAATCCAGAGAACATGGGGAGGTCAAGAAATTTTAGAATATTGAGAGCTCAACAACAAGAGCACAACATGTCACTTGCATAAATTGAACTTGGGTGGAGGGGAAAACACCCCTCATAACAAACCACTTGGACTAAACCCAATTGACCATCCCATCACTTTTTTACAAAAGAAGGGAATTAAATTTCAATGGACAACAAAGTTTGAAGATAATTTTAATTTGTTGAAAGAACTACTTACTAATGCACCTATTTTAAAGATTGTTGACCCAAATGAGAATTTTGTTGTATGTACAGATGCATGCAAGGAAGGAATCAGAAGATACCTCACTCAAAATGGACATGTCATTAGTTATGAGTTTAGAAATCTTAAAAAGAACATGAGAGGAATTATGTCACACATGATTTGGAGCTTGCTACCATAGTTCATGCATTGAATATGTGGATGCATTATCTCATGGGAATGAGACTTGAATTAAGAATATACCATAGTGATTTGAAATATCTTTTTGAACAACCAACTTTGAACGCCAGACAAACAAGATGGGTGGAATTTTTAAGTGAGTACGACTTTGGCATCAAGCATATCAAATGAAAAGAAAATAAAGTTGTTGACACACTTAGCATAAGTGTAAATATCATGCATGCTACAACCATTAGTATGCATTTGTCATATTTCAAGAGAAAAATTTTAGATGTTGTTTTTATAGACCAACATTACCTACAGGTAAAAGAAATTTTACATCAGAAAAATGTACAACATAAAACTAAAGAGTATGAGTTTAAGGAACATGGATTACTTATGCATAATAATAGAATTTATGTTCCTAGTTCCAGAGAACTTAGGAATTTGGTATTAAAAGAAATGCATAATGTTTCATATGTCGGACATCCTAGTTACCATAAAACAATTGCAGTAGTAAGAAGCCAGTTCTTTTGGCCAAGAATGAACAAGGATGTTGTTGATTACATTGCCAAATGTATGGAATGTCAAAATGTGAAAGATGAGCATAGACAATCAACATGTTTTCTACAACTATTACCAATTCCAGAGAATAAATGAGAAGTGGTAACCATTGATTTTATCATTAAGTTTCCAAGGAAAACAAGATAACATGATTCAATAATGGTAGTGGTTGATAAATTGACAAAGGATGCTCATTTTGTTCTTGTAAATATGTCTCATACAACAACTAATATTGCATAAAATTACATGAGGGAGATTGCTAGGTTGCATGAGATAACTAAGGAAATTATCTGAGACAGAGATACTAAGTTTACTTCAAATTTCTGGGCGTGATTATTTAAAGGATTTGGTACAAATATGAATTTTATCACAACATACCATCCACATCAAGATGGGAAGACAAAGAGAGTCAACCAAGTGATTGAAGAAACATTGAGAATGTATGTGTTGGATAAACAATCTAAGTGGGAATATTACTTGCATTTGGTTGAGTTTTCCTATAATAAAGGGTATCAATATTCATTTAATATGAGCCCATTCGAAGCTTTGTATTGTAGAAATGAAATACTCCAGTGAGTTGGGACAACCCAACAAACAAAGTAGTAACTGGGCCAAAATTGTTCAAGGATATGAAAGACTGGATGGTTAAAATCAAGCAAAATTTGAAGGTAGGACAAGATAGACAAAAGATTTATGTAGATAAGAATATGACATCTAGGGAATTTAAAGTGGGAGACCATGTGCTTTTGAAAGTGAAGCCCAAGAAAAACTCAATAATGTTGGGAAACTGTACAAAACTAGGGGTCGGATTATGTGGTCCATTTGAGATATTGGACAGAATAAAGCCAGTTTCATACATGCTTGCATTGCATGCTTCCATGAATGTGTATTATGCATTTCATGTCTCATTTATGAAAACGTATATACATGATCCAACCATGTTATTGATTGGAATTTGATTCAAGTGGAGCTAGAAGGATACTTTTAGGTCCAGCCGGTGTGCATATTCAACAAAAAAGTCAAGATTCTCCGGAATTGAGTCATAGAATTGGTAAAATTTCAATGGACCTGCTATGGTCTTGAAGATGCTATTTGAGAGCATAAAAATTCCATGTAGGCAGAGTACCCATGACTTTTTGAAGAATTTGAAATTTTGATTTCTATTTATGCACTGAGGATAGTGCCAAAATAAGGAGGAGGGGAATGTGATACCCTATTTTTGAGACCCCAGGAATAATAATGTATTTTTTTCATTTGATGAAATGTCTGAGTTTCTAAACAATTAAAAAAGGACAAAGTGCGAAGGAAATGTAATACTTTGAACATTGCAAATAATAAAATATAGTGTTGGCTACAAGATGAAAAATGACAAGAGTTATAGGGGGCTATGATTCCATGAGAGAGGGGGATAAAGGGGCTAAGTCTTTTTATCATATTTTATTTACCCATCTTTGTTTTAATTGAGAAAATTAGTTACATGAGCTTCTTGGGGAAATTCTATGTGGTTCTTGATTGCATGTAATTATATAAACTCATCTTGTGGGATGTTTGGAGGTTATTCTCCATTCACTCTTTCACTCTATCATTTGGTTCATTCATTATTGTTCTTGTTTGGGACATGGGGATGAATTGTTGAGGAAAGAAGCCATTGTTTTGCTGGTTGTAGTAATCACTGGTGTATTCTAGCCATGAATTGGGGCATGCATGCTTATGAGAAGAGAGTTGGTGTGCTTTGGATTGTTGTGTGCTGAGAAACCTGTGAGAGCTTGAGTGTTGACTGGCTTGGGAAGTAAAGTGTCACTCTAGAACCCTTCCTTATGGATTCATAGGCTTGGCTCAGGGGTGACCTGCTATTGAGACTTGGAACATTAGTGTCTGAGGTTGGGTGAAATGTCCTTGGTCTGAAACCATTTTGTGATTGGTTTTGTTTAAGATAAATGCTCTCTGTCATGGTTTCCTTTGATTGTATATTTATTTTCTTTGTGTATTAATTATTGTCTCTCAGATATGTATTTTAATGTGCCTAGTTGTCGGTTACTGATATGCATGACATGATTAAACATTTTTTTTGTCTAGCATGAATCTTGATTATTTCATGTGTGGTTATTGCATTTCTTTCATGCTTCTTTATTAATTAAATGCTATCAGAATTCAAAATCATTTCTTGAAGTGTGATTTGAAGTAGCGTGGCCAGCCTGCTGGTAGCTACGTTACAAAAATGGGGATAATCATAATGTTTTTTTTTTTGGGTATGTTGTTGAAATAATTTTACTCTATTAAAACAATTTTAACATATAATGATATGTGAGTATTATTAGTGAAACAAATATTTTCCAAGGAAGATGAAGATCAAGTAAGATATTTGAGTTTGAAGAAAGTATGGAGACATTTTTACCCATCATAAGGAGCTATCTAGTAGAAGTAGAGGTGAGGAAAAAATTGACACAATCTATTTTGATAATTATGAATACAAGAATCCTAAAACCCTTAAATGATGATGCAAGTGAGAATGACTATAAAAGGAGAAGATTTGAGACAATGAAGGTAGAATAATTCTTCTAGAATTTGGTTAAATAACAAAGAAGGTAAAATGTAGGCCTTTGTGTCACTGTCATGGTGTTTGGCTTGATAAAGAGATATAGAGAAATTTTCTTGAGTAAGGGACCATAAAGTTTTGGCAATGATCAAATGTTATGTCTATGAGTGTGATGGTGTGTAATGGCCAAGACCATTGTTCAATGAATGAAAATGGTTGTGTTCCATGAAATGTGTATGCTTCAAATTGAAGATAATAAAAATTGATGTTGATATTGGTTTTTATGTTTGAGGAGGAGTTTCAACTATATATAATTTTGTATTTGGTGGTGTGATTGCTTATGTTGATTATGCATTTGTTTATGAATTTGTTGCATGAGTACATTGAGGTATTTACGATATTTTAAGAATAAGTGTGGTTATGATTATGTTGTTATCACCAATGGTTATTATGGTGTTCCTCAATTATTGTAGGTTCACACAATAAGACATAAAGTTCCTTAATATAATCCATCATATCATATTGTATCTAGTTTGACAACCGACATATGGATGGAAAATCCAACAAAGGGTGAGATGATTGGGTAGATTTGTCAATTCGAAGGAAAGGATGCAACTCCAAAAATAATAATTTTTGAGAAGAGTTGTCAAGGAGGAAGCTACAAGTCCGATAGTATGGCTAGGTAGATGTTGTAGAAGATTTGAAAAATAGAGCATTCATCCATGAAGAATACAAAGTGCAAGGAATAAAAAGTTATCCAAACAAAGAATGAAGAAAACAAAAAAAGAATTAGACCAGGGGATCAAATCCTATGCATGAAGAAGATGACAAAAATTAGTTAGAAAACGCTGAGTAGATGCTAAAATGAAGACAAATCCAATGAATATGAAGTAATTTGGGTAGATTCTATAGTGAAGACAACTCCGACATGTGTGAAGAATGTTGTGTATAACTTTGTGTAAAGCAACTCTGATAGGGGAGGGATGTTGGGTAGGTTGTGTGGGAACAACACTAGTAGGAAATATATTGCTAGGTAGAGTTTCACGTGGAGTAGTTTCAATAAAAAGCATATGAGTATAATTACAAGGAGGATGTGTGTGTGTGTGAGAGAGAGAGAGAGAGAGATATTTTTTATCAAAAGTATAGCTATAATAGAAGTTGAAAATAGTGTGTGGCCATGGCATAATGACATAGTTTAATTAACTCGAACAATTTGATGCAAAAGCATCATTTGGCAAATGGGATGACATGGTTTAATTAAATTGAGCAAATTGATGCAAGACCAAGGAAGACATATGAAATTGAAAAAAACATAAAAATGTTATTAACAATCATGAAGAGGCATATGGTGAAGGTGAGGATGAATTTAATACATTCAACTTTGATAGCTATGAATATAAGAAACCCAAAATTCCTAAAAAATGAATGTGGTTATTCAATAGAAAATTAGCAACAAATTTTTCCAAAAACAGGTTGAAGAATTAAAAAAAGGCAAAATGTAATCCTTTATATATATATATATATATGCATCAGGGTGGACACTTGTCACCCTTGAAACTACGTGCGTTCCTCGGCATGCATTACCGTTCTTATGGTTAGGAACTTAGGATAAAACATCAATGGCACATGTTCTTTTGGAATAATAGTAAAATATTATTCCCAGGCTTAAGCCCCCTAGGCTTAGGCCCTAGGCTCAACACTTAGGCCCTTTCCCACCTTCCAGCCCCTAATCCCTTTCCTTCTCTGTGGAAGCTCAGTCCCCCTTCACTCATTCATCGCGGTCGGTCTGCACCTGGCAGTGTTTACAATTTTATTAAATGTTCTGCATACATACAAGTACAAAATCAGGCCCTTGGCCTCCAACCCTTAGGCTCTATGGCCTAACAATCACATAAGCCACCATCTTATAAAAACATGGCTCACCAGCCTATAAAACATAATTACAATTTATTTCAGAACATGGTTTACAATGGGGCTCGGCCTTGGGGACACTACAATCCCCCTCCCCTTATTTCTGCACTGTCCTCAGTGCAACTCACACTGTCTCTGCAAGTCTTTCAAAATTTTAAAAAAGATGCGGGTACTCTGCCCGCATAACCTATTCATTCTCCCATGTTGCGTCCTCAGGACCGTACCAGGTCCACTGGACCTTTACAAGCTCTATGGCTCGATTCCAGAGCTGTTTGATTTTCCTGTCCAATATGCGCATAGGATGCACTTGTAGGACACCTTCTGGTTCCACCTGAATCACATTCCAATCGATAACATGATTAGCATCCAGTACATATTTCTTAGGTAGTGAAATATGAAACAGATTATGTACAATCATAGATGCAGGTAATGCAAGCATGTATGCAACTGGCCCAATCCTTTCTAGGATCTCAAATGGCCCAATCCTTTCTAGGATCTCAAATGGCCCACAAAATCTTGCTGCCAACTTGGTGAAACTTCCCATCTTCAGGGAACTCATGTTAGTTTTCACTTTCAGGAAAACATGGTCACCCACTTTGAATTCTCTATGGGTTTTGTTACTATCAGCGTAACTTTTCTGCCTATCCTGGGCAACTTTTAAATTCTGTTTAATTCTTATCATTTGGTCTTCCATCTCTTTGAGTAGATCAGGCCCAACTACTACTCTGTGAGATGGATTATCCCAACTCACTGGAGTGTTGCACTTTCTTCCATAAAGCGCTTCAAATGGGCTCATCTTTAATGATGCATGATACCCATTATTGTAGGCGAATTCTACCAAATGCAGGTAGTCTTCCCACCTTGATGGTTTATCCATCACATACATTCTTAGCATGTCTTCTATTACTCTGTTCACTCTCTCTGTCTGTCCATCAGACTCAGGATGATACGTTGTACTAAAGTTCAGATTCGTTCAGAATCCTTTGAACAGTCCGTTCCAGAAATTCGAATTGAATTTCGAGTCCCTATCAGACACAATTGTCTTAGGAATTCCATGCAAGTGTGCAACTTCTTTTAAAAAGATATCAACAACATCATCTGCCCTGTGGGTGGTTTTCAATGGAATAAAATGGGCAGCTTTAGTAAGCTTGTCCACCACCACCATGATTGAATCATGCTGCTTTCTTGTTCTAGGTAGTCCGGTGATAAAATCCATTGTTACCACGTCCCATTTCCACTCAGGAATGGGTAAAGGCTGTAGCAACCCTGCTGGGTGCCTGTGCTCAACCTTAACCTTTTGGCACTCCATACATCTGGCGATGTATTCAACGATTTCTTTCTTCAAACTCGGCCAAAAATAATGGCCTTTGACTGCTTCCATAGTCTTCTGATATCCAGGATGTCCAACATAAGCCACGTTAGGAATCTCCTTTAGAATTGCCAGCTTCAATTCTCAGACCTTGGGTACATACACTCTGTTTTTATACAGAAGTAAACCATCAGTTCCCAAGGTGTAACTTTCCTTGGTCTGTGGTCTCTCACGCTGCTGTAGCTTTTCTACAAGACTTTTGTACTGCAAATCAATATTTGCAGCTTCCAAAATTCTGTCTTTCATCTCAGTCCGGTACATGCTAATGGCTATAGCATGTAATTCGTGCACTTTTCTGCTGAGTGCATCAGCCACCTTATTTTCTTACCCTTTGATATGCTTGATATAAAAATCATATTCACATAGAAACTCCAGCCATCTAATTTGCTTGGCATTTAAGGTCGGCTGATCAAATTGTAGCACACCTTTTCAGCTACCGTGGCTTAATCGCTCTTAAAAGAAGACTTTAACACCACTTGGTACATAACTAATACATGTATTATAAATCCCATGCATTTAAACAAATAAACACATTATACACAGAGTATTCATATGAGTTACTGCCATAATTAATAAGCAATTAGTGTTTCATAGTAATTCATATACACAGCGGAAATCATGATAACATAAGCAGCACAGTCATGCAAATATGATTAAGGCACAATCAGATACTTATCTTTTAACAATGATTGATTCCACCAACCAAGTGCAGGCCTTCCACGAACCTCCCAGCCTGAGATCGCACCGCTCATCAGCTCAGCAGTGGGTAACCCCCGAGTTGGGACTAAGCTCCACCCCAAGGCAAGGAATTCTAGTCTAGGCTAAGGTTACAGGGAAAACAACACAAAAAATCTGGAAGGATTCTTCCCAAGATGCCACCTTACGCCCACTACTACCAGACCCTCATTCCCCACATGCCTGTTCTTCCCAGGAGTATACACCTTCACAAGCACAGTCCATTGGTGTTAACCTCCCTCTCTGGGTCTTGGCAATAGGCTGGATCAGGAAGTCTCAGAGCCTGAAGATGGTGCTGGACACTCTCTGGAAGAAACCTCTTCCAACAACATCCACCTCCCTCACCTGGAGAGAGATCACACACAGGCTCAATTACAACTTGCACTGGCCATCAAAGCACGTGCAGTCCAGTTCTGCGTGGTCACCATAGCCAACTGGAAATACAAACACAACCTCTCAAACAGGCTCAACAATGGTTCAGGGTCATGGATTCGGGACAGAGCCTCCATGCATAGGTTTGATCAGTCGGACAGAGGATGTGCACGGACTATCAAAGACAATATGGGATTCTCAACTCTCAGAGAAGCATGAGGTATTCTTGCAGAGGCTGGGTTGGTTGTACTGTTCAACGCTCCCTACACGCTCAGGTAGTTGGGTGGAATGGAGGAGAGCCCCCCCTTCATGGCTTACCTCGTCTATTTTATTTTCATGCATCAGGGTGGACACTTGTCACCCTTTAAACTGCATGCGTTCCTCGGCATGCATTACCTTTCTTATGGTTAGGAACTTAGGATAAAACATCAATGGCACATGTTCTTTTGGAATAATAGTAAAATATTATTCCCAGGCTTAAGCCCCCTAGGCTTAACCCCTAGGCTCAACACTTAGGCCCTTTCCCACCTTCCAGCCCCTAATCCCTTTCCTTCTCTATGGAAGCTCAGTCCCCCTTCACTCATTCATCATGGTCGGTCTGCACCTTGCGGTGTTTACAATTTTATTAAATGTTCTGCATACATACAAGTACAAAATCAGGCCCTTGGTCTCCAACCCTTAAGCTCTCTGGCCTAACAATCACATAAGCCACCCGCTTATAAAAACTTGGCTCACCAGCCTATAAAACATAATTACAATTTCTTTCAGAGCATGGTTTACAACAGGGCTTGGCCTTGGGGACACTACAATCCCCCTCCCCTTATTTCTGCACTGTCCTCAGTGCAACTCACACTGTCTCTGCAAGTCTTTCAAAATTTTCAAAAAGATGCG